>LUCG01057720.1:0-11809 GCA_001633085.1 Carthamus tinctorius | reverse complement strand
CCTTTTAAGACAATCGAATGAGTGAGTGCACGAGACCTCGTTCACCCCTTAAACAGGTCCACCACTGAATCCAAAGTAGTAACATTATTAGAATCACTCATGCACCAACAGATGTATTCTACTTTGGATTTTGTGGAAGAAAGCCCTATGAAAATGGGGGTTTCATAGATCAAAAGTGATACAAAGCTTTACATAACAGTTCAGCAGTAGTAATAAATCTAAACACTGCAAACTCATCACTTCTTCTAAAATAACATCAACCATATGTACCATTGAACTCTCTCTTTCACAATATCGAGGTCTTCATCCCAAGCCCGTTGCACGTCAAGATAAGTCCCTTGTAACGGTTGAGGTAATCCTGTATTCCCCACACATTGTTAGCTCATCAAACACCAATTCATGGATTCATAAGTATGAATGAAAGAAGAAGATGCTTACAACGATGTTGTAATCATAAAGATATAACATTCCTTTCTTGTCGTACTCTTCTTTCCGGATAGGATCACTCAAAACTGCAACAACAAAAAAAGAAGTGTCCTAAGGCCTCTGTTCATTTTGTTTCTATTTTCCCATCATTCTAAAAAAAAGGGTGTAAACCATATAAAAAATGGTGTTTTCGATCACCAAAAGTGGTTTACAGAAGTTCCCCATATGCACAATATAAATTGTAAACAAAAGTGTTCGTTGACTAAGTAGATTGAATGAGGTTTAAGGTTTCAAACCTGATAAATAACAGTTTCCATCCTTTTCTCATCTTATATTTTGAAAACTAAAAGTAGATTTTTATATTTCGCCTTACAGTCTGCAATATGTTCCATGTAAAAATATGCTTCTGTTTGCACACGTTAGACTTTTTATGCTCTTGTCTTAATTTTGGAACAAAGGGGTAGTTAGAATGCAAGCAGATGCATAGAGATTCAGCTCACACATACAGAAATCAACCCCCAAAAGAAAAAAAAACAGAGCTGATAGAAAAACAGGTCTCCAAACTATCAACATTCTTAGAACTACAAAACTGGAAGAGCTGAGAGTAGGTTTCAAGAGCTCAAATGTCCTGAAAGAGGTATTATTATACGTATGTTGTTACCTTCAAGTATTGTGAAAGCAACAACACACACCCACTGGAAATATGTCACTAAGAACTTGCTCTCAACCAAATGGTATTATTAAAAAAGGTGGAAAAAGCACATGGAGTTTATTGAGACACTACTTGTTCAAAAATCTAGCTTCTGACTAACCAAATGGGGCTTTTTTAATAAGCTAGCTTATGATTGCCTTAGGGATTACAACCAAGTATTGAATCACCAAAGTGTAAACTAATATCTCCTTATTGCTGTTACTTTTTCCAGCTTCACTCAACTAAGACAGCTTCAGTGCTAAGGTCATACAGACTTAAACGATAAAGGCAAACTAGAGATGAAAGCCAGATATGATGGAATACAAAGGGTAAAGGTGAAACTACCACTTAATATGGTATAGAAACAAGTCAACTGATCCACAATAAATTCCTTGTACATAATTAGTTATCCAAGATATACAGTAATAAAACCACATACAGAATGACACAAGTCTACAAATACAAGTCTATCTTGCAAGGATAAAAGAGAGCAGTTATTGGATTCAATGGTTCTTAAATAATCTATATATAGGCGGAATATGGAAGCACTTATATATGTGCTAATATACGCATATTCTAAAATCATAACAATTACAAAAGAAGTCATCATTATACTTCATATAAACCAAAGCATACCAAACATGTCCCACCTGGGGCTGGGGATGGGGGAGTGTATGTGGACCTAACCTCTCATATTATAGTTGATATGTTGAATGTATAACAAAACATCGACTTAAGCTTAACCTGTCAAGCCTTAACGATTCCTTTGGCACCCCTATTAGGCTAATCCATCCAAAAAGGAGTTGATCATGTTGGCCTTGTCTCTTTTTCTCCCTCTATATAGATCTATCAAGCCTTTACGATTCCTTTGGCACCCCTATTAGGCTAATCCATCCAAAAAGGAGTTGATCATGTTGGCCTTGTCTCTTTTTCTCCCTCTATATAGATCTATCTAAGATATGAGGTTTACTTCAGAATTCTTCTCACATGAACTCTTAACTTTTTGAATTTATGAATTTTCATTTATTTATTTATTCTAAGTCGACCAAATATTAGTATATTACCCTCCCTTATCCTCAGTCTAGTCTGAAGAAACTGCACATTGAAGTACTCTCTTCATAGATGCAAATACATACAAGATTGGCATTTTGTACATTACAAAGTAATATTCTCTAACTCCTCGTATCAACAAGTAATTAATTTTTCAATAAGAGCATAACATGTGATATTTATCAGTAGAACATTATAGTCGACACATAACAAAAATTCACCGAATTGTGCACATTTAGAAGGACAAAAAGAGCCTTTTCAGTTGCACAACAGACAAACAACTACAATACACAAATAGGGTCATAGTGTTAGTGTCACCATGGGGATGGAGTTGCTAGTCCCAAAATGGCTAACCCTACGATGGCGAATGATTTTTCAAACTTCATGAATTTTAGCACTCTACTTAGTCTACTACCTTGTATGCTTTTAATGTCTCTTCATGCTTCAGTATCTTGCTTGTTTATCTTTCATTTTATTTACCCTTACCTGCTATTCTTCCATTCATGATTTATCTCATTCATATATGTAGACCTTTTGTTTAACTTTTGGATCCAAATGTTTCTTGCAAAATCATCCTTTTTTCCACACAGGGGGTCTTCTCTTCAATAAGAGTTATGTGCCCTATCTCGAGTAATCGTCAAAATAACAATGGTCGATGAAATTTGTTTTTCAAGACATTACTCCTTTGATAAAAGCCATCAGGCTCATTCATTAAAACATATGCAAATATTTCACTGAACTTAACAGCACAAGAAAAAGAATCACAAGAACAGTTGTAAAAAATGCCAACCTTGGTATGCCTCATTTATCTCTTGAAACCTCGATGTGGCATCTTCGCCTTTTTGCTTGTCTGGATGCCATTTCTGTGCAACAATTAACAGTTAGAGAACCCTAAAATTAACATCACAAATACACAACCAAAAATCATATAAACAACAACCAAATATCAACAACAAAATCAACTTCCCATATAGCAGAAATGAACCATAACCTATCACATATTTATTGAAAGATTAGGGTTTTTTTTTCTTTGGATTAAAACAGGCTTTCAATTTCAATTCCTTCAAGAATCAGACACAAAATCGGAAAATTTTCAAGAAATTATCAAATTATCCTCAAATCAACATCGATTTCAAACACCTAAATCAGACTGTTCGATCAAGGTATAAAAAGGGGATTGGAAGAGAAAAAGGAGAAAGGATGAACCAGGGCTAATCGAATATAATTCGAACGAATTTCTTCTTCCGTAGCTTCATAATCCACCTCAAGTATCCGATAATAATCCTAAAAGATTTCAAAAAAAACACAACCAAACAAACAAAATCAGCCAACAAAATCGAAACAACGGATAGAATCAAATCCAAATCCATCAATACAAACACCCCCAAATGGCGAAAATTACGGAAAAATGATAAGAAACTGCCATACCTTGGGCTTAGCAATGAGGGATAAGGTATCGAAATTGAGATACGAAGAATCGTGTTGTTGTTCTTGGTGGTGGGTTTCTTGCTGCTCTTCGTTGTTGTGATGCATAAAATCGCCTTCCAATTCGTCCCATCTCATTGTCCCCCTTTGGCGTTGTGGATTTGTGGGCTCGTATGCGAGAAAAAAAAGGGTATAATAAGATAAAGAGAGATGCGGCGGCAAAAAGATAGATTTTTTTTGGGTTTTCTGACGAGATTTGGGTGATGATTTTTGTTTATATGTGATGGAGGTAATTCTTCTTCTATTTGGGTGTTTAACTGCTAATTTTTGTTGTGAAAAAGATAATGCCACGATCAACTTATTGTATCCACCATTGTTGCCTTCATTTCTTCAAGATTTTCCCCATCCCTTCAACAAAATCCCAAAACCCATGTTTGATTCTAGCCCAAATCAAACAAAGTTAAGGGTTGGTTGTTTACCGGTTATTATAGGGGTGTAATCGAGTCGAGACAGCTCACGAGCTACTCGAGACCGACTCGAAAAATAACAGAAATTGACTCGACGTAAACCGATACGAACTCAAGCTCGAGCTACTCGAGTTGAGGTTCGAGCTCCAAAATACTCGGCTCGTCAGTATCGCAAGCCTTATGGAGCTAATAGTATATTACCTATTTTATCTTGAATATACAACCAAATTACATTTATACCCCCTAATATTGGATTTTTGTTTTCAAATATAAGTTCCACTTACCTCCACTGTAATCGACTATCGTTTTAACGAATACTTGTATGGTAGACATGATGCTTTCATTATTCGATTTCGACCCTTTTGTACTAGTTGTTAATAGTAGATTAGTAATTGTAGCTCAAAAACTTGAAATTTGAATTTTAGTCGAGTGAAGCTGAGCTCGAGAGTGTCGAGTACTTCCTCGGGTCGAGTTTCGAGCCTCGAGTTTTGGTACCAAGTCAAGCGCGAGCTTGGCACTGTGTCAGTTCGGCTTGGTTCGGCTCGATTACACCCCTACTCGTTAACAGTTTCATTATTTGTTTAGCAAAAAAAGAACTACCTTTTAATGGTTCTAAAACCCTCTGAATGGTTTGTATCCTGGACCTTCCTTAACCAGTAAGTGTCCTGATTTCAATCTTAACAATTACCAAACAGCCATATTTCATTTTAAGAGTCTCTTGATCATTCTGATCACTTAATCATCCAGTATCAAACCATTCAGCAACTGTTAAACAATCGCTAAATATAGATTGAATTTTTTTGTTGTTGTTTTTTTTCCTTCCTTTATTGATAGGGTTTACTTCACGAAAGTGTATCCAACTTATCACGAAAAGTTATTGTATGTACTGTACTTAGGTTTTTACCTTTTAGCATATCAAAAGTTTCAAAACTGATTATTGTATGTATCCAACCTGTTATAGCAGGTTACCCGCTGATGTGGCACCAGTTTTAATGACGTGGCTGCTGATGTGGATGCTAACATGTATATTTTGTGTTTTAAAATAATTACAAATGAAATAAAATAAAAAAAACAATCTGCTTCTTCTTCTTCTTCATGTGCGATTTCCAGAAAACCCAAACTCTAACCCAAATCTGCTTCTCCACCACCACCAAACCCGATTATCTACTAAGCTAGCCATCATCTTCATCTGTAAAATCATCATCTTGAACAAACATCGGTGAATCGTTCATCTTCATGGATGAATCATTCATCTTCATCGGTGATTTCCAGAAGGGTTCGCCGGCGCCACCACCTGCCACATCCGGCGAGTTCGTCGGCGCCACCACCTGCCACATCCGGCGAGTTCGTCGGCGCCACCACCTGCCACATCCGGCAAGTTCACCAATCATTCACACCACCTGAACAAATCTTCATCTTCGATTTTTGAAGTGGGCTTCGATTTTGAAGGGCGGTCTAAATGGGGGCTTCGATTACCCAGATTTAGGGTTCAATTTTTGGGGGCTTCGATTACCCAAAAAAGGGTTTGATTTGAATCTCGATTAGGGTTTGATTTGGATTTCTGGGTTAGGGTTCGATTTCTTCTTAGGATTTCTAGGTTAGGGTTCGATTTTGGGTTTTTGGGGGTTTCTGTGTTAGGGTTCATCATCATCTTCTTCTTTTCATCATCTTCATCTTCTTCGTTTCATCACCACCAGTGGCTTCTTCAACTTCCATCGATTTCAGAGGTTCGATTTGTATTAGATGTGTTTGGTTTTGATTTGTTTTGTTTCATTTAGATTGTTTGGTTTTGATTTGTATCAGATATAGTATAGATTTGTATCAGATTGGTTTGTTTTGATTTGCTTCTGATCTAGGTTCATGTTCATCATCATCATTTTCATGTCCATGAGGTTCATGTTCATCATCATCATCATCATCATAAGTTAATTAGTGATGTGTATTTAAAAAAAATTATAAAATTTACCGGTTACGTGTTGGGACAGGTAACCGGATACATTAAAATGTCATTTTTTAAAGTATTGATACGCTAAAAGGTAAAAACCGAAGTACGATACATACAATAACTTTTCGTGACAAGTTGGATACACTTTCGTGAAGTAAACCCTTATTGATATGCTTAAACTCAGTGAGTAGGGGTAGTTTCTAATATACACATGTAGGTCAAAGTTTAGTTGATTGTAGGATTTATAAGACACTTTCAAGAAAGGCTAGACGAAGGGGACAAAGTGTCGAGAGGGGGCTAGACGAGTATGTATTGCCCATTGTGGTAAACTATGTCACTGATACATGTGAGGATATGTGAAATCCTCTTTATTTTTGTAAAGAGTCACTAAGAAGAGATGAGATTTAAAATGATCTAACATGGGGCTGTTTGGCAGTTGCTGAATGGTTTGGTGCTGGATGGTTAAGTGGTCAGAATGATTAAGAGGCTCTTTTGATATGGTGCAAAATGAAATATGGTAGTTTGGTAATTGTGAAGCATGAAATCATGACTCTGAATGATTAAGAGACATCCAGGATACTAAATCATTAAGAGGGTTCTGGAACCATTAAGAGGCAGTCCATTTTTTTACTAAACAGGATTCACCTCTTAACGATTCAGAGATTACCTCTTAATGAAACTGTTAAGAGGTAAACAAACACCACCTTAGAGACAATGTCGACCACTTTAAAAATTGGCACTCTTTTACAATTTGTTTTTTCTCTAGTTGATGTTGAGATTCTAAATGCCCCTCCACCCCCTTCCAATGGAGGCTAGGTGGGAGCATATGGTTGCATAGTGTCATGTTCTGAAAGTGGTAGACCTTGGCTCTTATAAAGTGTGAGAATATGTATAACTCTAATAAATTACTCTCCAAAATAATCCGTTGACCAGCTAGTCTGTGTGGTTTGATGATGATGTTGTAAGCTTGCTCTCATCAGCCTGTTGGGGGTAACTGGTTTAAGAGATTTGTCCAATAAAAGGGCCTTCTTCTGAAGAGGTATATCCTACTTTGGACATATCTCCAAAGTCAGTTACCCAACAGCCTGATGAGGGCAAACTTACAACAACATCTTCAGACTAGACCATACAGACTAGCTGATGTCACACATGAAGTCAGACTCAAGGTCTATCACTTTAAGGATTAGATACTATGTGACATTTTGTTTCGATCTAGCATCCATTGCAGAGAACATGCTAGAGTCTCACATAAATTAGACTTAAATCATTTCACCTCAAAATATATTGATATCTCCCTTCTATCTTTAAGAGCTATTTTGGATTTTGGAGAACAATGTAACTTGAGTCTACATATTCTTACATATATAATAATTATTTACATAAAGTTTTTCATCTCAATAGTAAAATATTTACGAAACACTAATTATAAATCATAAATGCATAGAATGTATGAATTGTTGATAGTTTTGAAAATGAAGACATGTTATTATGTGGAATAATATAAGTCAGAGTGAGTTCTATTTCTATAAAATAAGTCCAAACCTTTGATTTTTAAAATCTGATTTTTGTAATTACTTGCTCTTGTTATAAAACATAAAAATATGAGTTAATCTTTAGAGTTTGGAGTATGTGAGTATACCTTGGGCTAGCATAGAAAGTTGGTTTGTGTTATTATTCTACATTCTAGAATATTCTTCTCTATGCCCATATTAAAATAATATATTAAACAATTTAACATTCAATTAATTTCAAACATCAATTTCTCTCTCTCTTTTATGAGGAATTGTAATAAGTCTTCATCCTCTAATTTACAAGAAAATTTTGTACCTATCTTGATCATACATGTAAACAATTAGTATAATAGAATAATTTCATTTTATTTAAAACAAATGATAAATACAAGTTGACTAGCCATATACTTGTACAAAATAGTTCGATAATAAATTAAATATGAATCACTAAATTAGTTATAGCAATCAATTAATTGGCTGAAAAACTACCAGCAACACTTAATCAAAGTGGTCGAAGAAACCTTGTCGGGTTATCCAAAAATCTTTACTTTTTGCCGCCACATCTCTCTTTATCTACATTCCCCTTCCTTCCAGCACACGATAACAAAAATGACAACAAGTACAATAATTGGGACAAAATAGAAGGTGATTTTATGCATCACAAGCTAGAGCAAGAACCACAACAACTGGTTCTAGCATGACTTTTCGTATCCCATTTTCGATTCCTTGTTTCTCAATTATAAGCGCAAGGTAATTGTCCTTATGCTTCTACAAGTTCCACAAATATGGATGTTTGTGTTCATAAAATTCGATTTAATTATATTAGTTCTTATATTTATTGTTGTGCTTATAGTTAAATCATTTATTTGTTGGTTCTATTTCATTGATTGTAGGATAATTATTGCGAACTTGAGGTGGATAACGAAGTTAAAGAGGAAAAATTTCGTCCCTACTATATTCAATTAGCTTTGGTATTCGACTAAAGTTAAACACATACTTATTTAAAGTTAGTGGACTATTATTTATTATTACATAGGGTAATGATCTTGTTTTATTTATAAAAATTATGAGTAAAATACAAAAAAAAATGAGAATCAAGTTTGTGTCAATTTCTATTTTGGTTACCAAAATTTTAAAATCACCAACATACCTTAAGCTTTCACAAATGTTTCATTTAGCATATTTGGTAACTAAGAAAATCTTATGTGGTTATTAATTTGGGTATCTCATTTGTTAACTAATATTTGCTACTATGCGAGTGTATTCCTTGGGTAGTGAATAAATATATTATTAATTGTAATGTTATCTTAATATATTATTACTTGTAATGTTATCTAAATTAGGGGTGAGCAAAGGCGGGTACCCGGCCAAAATTCATGGAACCGGAACCGGAACCGGAACCGGCAGTTCCTAGAATGAAGGAACCGGAACCGGAACCGGAACCGGTTACACCGGTTCTTNTTTGGGAACCGGTCCCGGAACCGGCGGTTCCGGTTCCGAAACCGGGTACCCGGTGTCTAAGTTTTTAAATGTTTTTTAAAAATATCATGTTATAAAAAAGTAAGTGTTAATTATTACATAGTCACAACGTAAAGAAATAAATAATAAAACGATGAAAACTTATCTGATAAAAGCAATATAAATAATTACGACAACTTTTGAAAATGAAAATAAAAAAAATAAACACAACTTTAAATGTTAAATAAAAGTGTGTATGTATGTGTAAGGTAAAAGGTAAAATAATTTTTTTAAAGTTAGTCTATTAAACATAATAATCATATATATAAAATTACTTTTATTAATATACATACACACATATATATTGCCTAACCGGTTTCGGNTTTTAGAAACCGGAACCGGAACCAATCACATCGGTTCCGGTTCCGGAACCGGCGGTTCCGTAGCGGTTCCGGTTCCAAAAGCGGGTACCCGGTTCCGATGCTCACCCCTAATCTAAATGTGTTAGTTATCTTCAAATACATTAAGATAACATTATTTTAATATCATTTCTACTCTTTTCTGCTTATAATGTTATCTTAATGTATATGAAGTTATCTCACCTGTTTGTCTCAACCATCTACAACGATTTCAATTTCACCTACGATGGTCTCTAAAACTTGGGATTTGGCCTTTATATATAAGGAAAAGGGAGCGTATTGCTGTCATGTACCTAAGCTTAGGTACAATACCTATCAAAACTACGTAGTTTTGATTAAAATCCAATAAAAAAAGAAAAAGAAAATCAGCTTCTCCATGAGACTCCAATCGAACAGTAGCCAAATCGATTCCACCAAAAATCGATTCCATCCAGCAAGATCGAGTTTAACAAAATCATCCAGCAAGATCGAATTCAACAAGCAACAGTAGCCATCAAAATCGATTTTCATTCCATTTAAAATCGATTTTCATCCAAGTCTATTTATTCATCCAAATCGAGTTCATCATTGGATTTCAATTTCATTCAAATGGAATCATCATAGAAATCAATTTCTAGAATCACCACTTAAATACTTATTTGGTTCAGTACCTTCATCGAATTCATTATGGTAGGAATTTTGGGTTAGTGATTTGGCTGTTGCATAATCGGATGAGATGGGGGATTTGTTTGCAGATGAAGCCTATTAAAGGGATTAATTGGCTCGATGAATTTCAAATTTAATGGGTTTAGCCGAAGGGTATTAAGATGATGATTGAAATGATGAATGTTGAAAAGAAGCTAGATGAAGATCTGAGTGGGGATCTGAAGAGTGAGGAGGGGCTGATTGGTTTTCACCGAATTGGATCATTGAGCGGGGATCTGAAGAGTGAGAGGGGGTTGATTGGTTTTCATCGAATTGCAGACTTCGAAATCTGGATGAGAGTGAGAGGGGGCTGATTGGTTTTTAGAAGAAGCTGGATGAAGATCTGAGCGGGGATCTGAAGAGTGAGGAGGGGTTGATTGGTTTTCATCGAATTGGATCATTGAGCGGGGATCTAAAGAGTGAGAGGGGGTTGATTGGTTTTCATCGAATTGGATCATTCATCGAATTGCAGACTTCGAAATCTGGATGAGAGTGAGAGGGGGCTAATTGGTTTTTAGAAGAAGCTGAATTGGTCGAATTTGATGGAGATGATTTCGAAATCTGGATCATTCATCAAATTGCAGACTTTGAAATCTGGATGAGAGTGAGATCGAATTTGATGGAGATGATTTTGATTCTAATCGAGTTTGGATGCTACTTTCGATTGATCTTGTTGATGGTCGAATTGGTCGAATTCGATTTTGGCTGGAGATCGAATTTGATGGAATCAATTCTTGATTGATGGAAAAAGAGATTTAAATTTTTAATTTTTTAATTGGATTTTAATACCTAATCTTAGGTACATGTCAGCCACACAGTCCCTTTTCCCTTATATATATATATATATATATAGAGAGAGAGAGAGAGAGAGAGAGAGAGTGAGAGATTTTCATTCGTGAACCATTATTTTGGTGTGAACTTGTGAACTACATCACAACCGTCCATATACAAGATTGATGGCTACGATTAAAGTTGTGGCGGTTACGATAACTACCATTTTTTAAAACTTCTAAAATCTTTGATTGGTTAGTTTTGNTCTCACGATTAATCAGTTATTCTATATATATATATAGAGAGAGAGTATATATATATATATGAGAAACAAATAGGTTCGGGAAAAATCAAAGCATGTCCAGCCTAGTGGTAACGTAACATCCTAGGGGGTCAGTGGATGGTGACTACCCAGGTTCAAACCCCGTGGAGAGCATATGGTGATATCCAGATCATAGGCCTGCCATATAGTGGTACTCCTAATTGGGTTGGGTCGCGGTTGATGGGGATTAGTCGGGTGCCCTTGGATCCCGGATACCCCGAGAGTGTGTGTGTGTTTGCTTGCCGTTTAAAAAAAATAGGTTCAGGAAAAATTGCAAAAAATGGAAAACCAAAGAATAACTAACTAACTAAGTGTGAGAATATGTGGAACCCCAAGATTAATCTCCAAAAGAGCCCTTAAGGAGAGAAGGGGGGTTCCAACATATATAGTGAAGATTTGGTCCAAGTCTAGCCGATGTGAGACTCTAACAAGCCCCCTCCAACAGAGGCTAGATGTAGGAGCCTAGAAGGGCCACGAGAGCGCCAGGAGAGNGGGCGTGTCAGTCCCTAGAGTGGTAGACCTTGGCTCTGATACCATGTGAGAATATGTGGAACCCCAAGATTAATCTCCAAAAGTTCCCTTGAGGAGAGAAGGGGGGTTCCAACATATATAGTGAAAATTTGGTCCAAGTCTAGCCGAT
>LUCG01057713.1:0-13437 GCA_001633085.1 Carthamus tinctorius | reverse complement strand
AAACCCGCCCCGTTCCCATCCCTAGAGTGAGTGATATATGGTCGCCGGAAAAGTTGCCGGAGTGAGGGTGACCGGCTAGTAAACTGCTATAAGAGGTCACGATACACTAAACGGTAGGTTTTGAAACTTTGGTACACTAAATGGTAGGTTTTCAAGTACAATAGACATAATAGCAAAAAATGACAACTTGAATACATTTTGGGGAGCTAAACCCTTAAAACTATTCACTAAGCACTTAAAGCAGATATCAATTTTTCTACAAGCTACTAATTGTAGACATACCAAATTGATTTTCTTATACTATGACTTAAGTTGTGTTTTTTACAGCTTAATTGTTAAGTCATCAAGTCAAAGTGGGTATATGAAATAAGCCACGACCCCTTATTTGCTCAACCATACCAAAGCATTCTTTACAGCTTAATTGTTAAGCCATCAAACCAAAATGGGTATGTAGAATAAATCGCCCCACTTGTCCCTATTAAACCAGTTCAGACAAATTAATATAAAGAATACTTCTCTTTGCCTCCCTCAAACATATCGGTCTCCCATCCCTTAGACAAAAAAACTCATACAAGAGTTGGGGGTTGTTTATCAAATTCTCTATTATGTCCTGAATGAATGAATTTGTCTGTCTAGATAAAAATACAATGATGTTTATCTTTTTTCCTGAATTACCTGTAGAAATCACTGATTTACCCCTCGACATAGATTAAAACATATTATTACCATATACATATCTTCACCAAAAAGGTAAACTTCAACACAATTTTCGAACAGCTTTGAAACAATTTTTATTCATTCCAATCCAATTGAAATTAAACAATCGCAAGCCAATCAATACCTGAAAACCCAAAATCATTTAGCAAATTTATCAACTAAAGAAAGCAAATACTACAACTACCGAGGAAAAACTAAACATGGTGGGGTAGGTAAGCCAACCCAATCAAACAACAAAAAAACTAATTTTCACAAAATCAAACACAAAATGTAACGGTGGACGGTACCCATTCACTTCTTTAAGGCTATGTGTTATACTTTTACTTTTCTCTTCCTCTATCCAATGTCACATCAGCGCCACATTATTCTCCATTCATTTCCGTTTCCCTACAACCTTAGTCATACTCAACTCAATCTTACTCACACATTTTATTTAATTAAATTAATTAATAAAGAAGAGAGAGAAAGAGGGAAAGAAGACAGAGAGGGGGGTGTCTCGCCAGGATCTACAACCCATACCCACCCCTAGCCGAACCCGCTAGGGTACTGCCTACCCGCCGAACCTGCTGCCCAGCAGGTAAGGCATAACGCATAACAAAATCCATTGCTTCTACCTTCTTCTTCCCCTTTTCATATCATTGTCGTAACCAAAATTAACCAAAAACACACCCATAAATAGATCCGCACAAAGAATTACAATATGCCTGGGATCGATATATGAGAACAATAGGGGTTTTTTGGAATCTATACAAGAAAAATATGGCCGGACAATTCTTGTTTCTTTGACTCGATATTTGATTCCTCTTATGTGGAGTGACGGTCGCCGGAAAAAGATGCAGATGCAGCCAACAGTGGAGATCGCCATGGGGAAGGGGTAGGAAAGAGATGAACCGACAAGAAGAAATCATGAGAAGGGAGCGCTTTTTCATCAGGGGTAACGGTGAAAAAATTTAGGCTGAACGCAGACAAGAGTGGTATTTGGGCAACACGAGTAAGTTGGGTAAATATCTCAAGATGTTTGTGCAAATAAGCCTAATCAACTATTAAGCCCATTAAATTAAAAGTAAACAACCCCTTAAAAGTACTCTCTCCCACCCAACAGCCCACTTGGGTTCTTGGACATCATGCAAATTACAGATATATAAATGTCAAAATCTAATTCCATAAACTACAACCACAAGAAAATTTTCAAAATATCCAAAAAAAAAAGAACATTCCAAGCTTCTCACACCACTAATTACATGAAATCCTTGTGGTTTTCAGCACACCCAGTAAAGGGCTGTTTATGTCTGTTTATTTTCGATAAGACGATGTTACACGGTATATTACACGATATCAACATAGTTCAGCCCAAAGAAAGAAAAATTCTTCGATAAAACTGAAAAAGGTTGGCAGACCATCTTAAGCCACGATTGTTCAGAACTGGATCATCTTGCATCAAAAGATGTAATCTGGCAACAAGAGAGGAAATCTAGCAACTTCAACTTCAAAGGGACTTCCTTTTGGATCTGCCAATCTACAAACAGAACAAGCAAGTGTTCGTTATCACGCTAACCAAGAAAATTAGGGTTCTAGATGGGAGTCATGAGGCTAGTCTAACTTGGGCAAATACATCCCCCAATAGTCTGATAGGGGGGCAAATACATCCCCAGTCCGGCTAGTCAGATTGGGCCAAATACATACCCAGTCCGGCTAGTCAGACTGGGCCAAATACATTCCCCATGGACTGGGGCAAATACATCCCAGACCGGCTAATGCGACCAGAGCAAACTACATCCCCAGGCTAGCCGGTTTGGCTAGAGCAAAATACATCCCTAATCCCTTAGTCGGCTAGTTTGACTTGGGTAATTATACATCCTGAGGTCGTTTGACCGGAGCAAAGTATATCCCCACGAAGGATGGGTAGTCTAAAAACCAAATCAAGCAGACTCGGTAAATTATAAGCAGATATATGGTTTAGGAGTAAGTATGTATACAGACCTTTCCTCTACCCAGAAAGGATTAAGCGGTTGTTTCCATGAAGGGCCCAACTCAAGTGATACGTGATAGTGTGTGCAAAGCAGCAGGAACAAAGTACCGAAGTCGGGTTAGAACAATGAAGGAAGCACAAAGTACAGTTGTTTGTTATCAGCTTCACAGCTTATTCTGTCAGCTACAGATGACTCTATCCATTCAGGACTTGAATGGAAAACCAACCAAACAACCAGTCCGTCTAGGGCAAATACATCCACCAAGCAAGGTTTCTACGAAAACAATCGCTTTACTCTTTGGTGTATAGGACAGGTTAGCATCCATCCCACCCACAGACCCTGCTTTCGGTTGGGATACTGGGATATATCGGTCAATTTGGTTTGGTTTGCTTTTGCTTATAGCCCTGATCACGGTTCTCTCAAACCGAGGTATCGATTTTGTTTTACTTTCCACCATCAAAAATAAACTAGAGTTGATTATAAAGCATTTCATAACAAAAAATGCAGTGAAAAATAAAGGCCATGCAAAATTTCGATTATGAACTCCTATTGTAGAGTGCGTATTATGTTATACAACCTGCCGGGAAGAAATGTGAAAGAACCCTCGATGGACCCTGGTGAACATGCGGAAGTTGTGCAACTCTCGTAAACGAATTCTTTTTGCCCCGGACGTAAGAGCGGAAACTGTAGATATACAAAGAAAGGCGTAAGTAGCTTGGTGTCTATAAAGAGCAACATTAGCTTAGAGGGGTCAGGTTCAAGGGAAAACCTGAGAAAAAAAAACCAGGAACGCCCTCATAGCCTTCCATCTGGACCGCATGCACTTGTGCATATACGTAATTTGCAATATGCACTGGTGCATAAAAACCAAAAAATAACTTAATTTACTCTTATGCACAAGTGCATACAGTCCAAACAACTTAATTTACTCTTATGCACAAGTGCATAGAGTCCAGATGGAGGGCTACGAGGGTGTTCCTCAGTTTTCCCTTTTTTTGAGGTTTTCTTTTTTTTTTTTTTTTGAGGTTTTCCCTTTCTCCCTCTAGCTTATAGTTTCTAGAAAAAATTACAAGCTCATTCAATAACAAACACAAGAATCAAATTTCCCGCAAATTGCAAAGATCCTCTTTCGGTAACTTTTTAAGCTAAAACTAATTATTTTCCCACAAAGAATTGATGATATTGGATTGAATTTAGCAGATAATGATGAGAAAAATGTGAGCAAAAATATATAAAAATCGAATAACATCTAACCTGGCCGATCACAGCTTCTCCATTAACATCTGCCACAACATTCTCGTTAGCTTTGATAATCCAGTGTCTCCAGTACAACTGGCAGGATTCGAAGGACATCCCGTGGATAAAACATCCCTCGGGTTTAAGAGACATACGAATCGAGTAAGCAAACATATATTTCTTAGCTGCTTGCAGAAGGTCACTGAACTCCGGTACAAACACAGCAGAAGCACGAACCTGCGATGCGGTTAATATCTTTCTCAGCTATTAAACGGATTGCTAATTTTGAAGCAACAATTTTCAGATCGGAAAACCCATAAGGACAAACCAACCAACCAACCAACCATTCAAATTATTGTATGCTACTTGATTTCCAGAAAACCACCAAAACACCCTTTAGATTATAACCCAAACACGCAAATCATGAAACCCGTTGACCAAATAAACATATTCATGATTTTATGCACACAAACCACCCAACACCAAAGATCGCTTTCAATTTTCACCAAAAAAGGGTTGTTTGGAAGTTGTTGAATGTTCTGTGCAGGATGATTAAGTGGTCATGATGATTAAGAGGCTCTTCTGATATAGTGCAAAATGAAATATGGTTATTTGGTAATTGTTAAAAATGAAATTAGAGCATTGAATGGTTAAGGGAGATCCAAGATACAAAATCATTTGAAGGGTTTTAGAACCATTAAGAGGCATACTTTTTTGCCAAACAAGATTCACCTCTTAGCGATTCAGAAGTCGGTCTCTTAATGGAACTCTTAAGTGTCCACTTTCAAAAGTACTCGTCTACTTTCTAATTTTACCCTTAATCATGAGATCAACAAATTCATTACTCCCTCTATTAGTAAGGGTAAAATTGTCATTTAGTTAATAAAAAGGTGTACTAATTACAAATTTCTAAAACCTTGTGCCTTTGTCATTGTGGACATCTGAAATGGAACAAGTATGTACCAACACAAACAAAAAGTAACGTTTAACTACCTGAACACCACCGGTTGTAGCCACAGAACACAGGGGAGGTTGTTCAGGGAAAAGACTGATGCTTCGAATATTTCCTTCTTCCCGTACCCTAACACTCCCAGTTTCAAGGCGGCGAACATGTTCTTCCAACCATAACAACATGCCATCTTGTTGACACCCGCTTCCGGAATCATGCACCAAACTTATCAACCCCTTCGGCACGCACGCCATCATTTCCCGATTCGTTAAAAGATTCCGGGTGCCCACAAAGAGTTGACCCTCCTCACAATCGAGAAAAAATATCTTCTCAGTGTTGGTCGAAGAAGCAGCCACGACAACATACTTGGGCCTCGTAAATCCAAGGTGACGTACGATATCCTTCGTCTCTCGGATTATGAGATTTAACGGAAGCAAGAAAACGTTCACAAGATAGTTGTAGAACGAATAACCTCCGATCAACCCGCATAAGTTTTTACGCATACGTCCACTTGATGAGTCAGTGCTCGGTTCTTGTCCATCGCAGAAACGGTAGAGGACCCGAGTGGGAAGAGGGAGTTTGACTTTTAAGGATTTTTCTAACTCGCGGATCTCGTCCTCAGATGCACCTTTACGAAGGGTCGGCAAAACCTCCGGGAAATTTTGTGTTAGCCAGGTTTTGATTCTTCCCCATACATTTTTCACTCGTATGACGAGGGGCCAAGGGTACATGCCGTAAGCTTCCCTCCATGCTCCGTAAGCCGCCTAGAATGTTCTAGAAAAATACGTCATGATCATATCATAGGAATCGATTTGTAATTTCTCATATGAAAGAAACAGACACCATAGAAACTTGCATATATTCAAGAGGTACCGGTCACTAAAAAGCGTGTTTAAACTTCAACATACACATGCAATTTCAACAAGTATTTTATCTTTCATAAAACTTGCTTGTATTAGTAATAAAAACGCTTAGCAAAAGCTTACGTGGTTTAGTCGAGCTTTTAACCAGCTTAATTAAAGCTCGCTTGACTTAACCAGCCGAGCTCCGAAACACCAATGTTCGACTCGACTAATTCGAAGCTCGATTAAACTTTATGAGTCGAGCTGAGCCGAGCCATTCGAGCATACACTTTTCAACCCAAACATATTTATATGTTTAGATATTATATGATCAAGAATATAAAAATCGTGGAGGTTGAGTAAATAGACGAGTTAATTGATCTCGAATTCGAGCTCATAAGTGAGCATCAGCCTTGAGCTCAAGCCCAACTTTGAAAAAGTCAATTGAGCTTGAACCTAAGATTATTTTTTCAAGCCAATCTCGAATAACCTGCTACTCGGTTCGTTTACACCCCTAGGTGTAAGGGGAACTGCGAAGACCCCCAGTGTGTAAAACATTTTTGAGAGGGAAAAAAAGAGGGTACAACACAAAGGACTTCACCAGACGGTCACCCATCCTAGTACTACTTAACTGTGGAGTTCTAACGGTATCCAAAGTTTTTGGAGTCCTCAATCCACATTCTATTGTATCGTTAACTTCATGTCTATAACGTGTGTCCCAATCATTTGACTTTTCTTGTCATTTATCGACTGCTTAATTAAAACAAAAAAGAGGGAAAAAAATAAAACCCTAGTTCAATTGGAGTCTGAAATCCCCTTCAATATAGTTGCAAAAGACAAGCTTTTCTGCCATTTTTCCCTTTAAATCTCAAAGCTATTCATTTCCAATTTTAAAACCACCATCTATTTTATTATAAATTCAACACCAATACTCTTCAATTTATGTAGATTTTAATGAAAATGATAAAGTAATTCGCCCAATATTCACATATTCATCACAACCCAGATAAAACCAAGTTAGGGTTCAGACCAAATCATTGTATAACTAAACAGGAGCAACGAATTTCTACAATTTTCTTTCAAATTTTCAACCATCTCACTCCATACATCACAAGTCATCAACAAACCATCAAACGAAACCTAAAATTAAGCAGATTGAGCATCGAGATTCACATGTGAATACAAAACCAAAAACACAAAAACCGAACGAATAAATGAATGAAATCGAGGGTGATAGAATCATAGAAATGACCTTAAAAGATGGAGATGGATTCCCGAGAGGATCAACGGGGGAAGTGAGGCTGAGTTCTTGAGCACAGAAAGAAGACCAGAGAGATTCATCGGAAGCCCAATCTTTGAAGCGTTTGTTAACACATGCCACTGTTGCTGCTTCGGAAGGTCCGAGCTTGGAGATGATGATGTGAATAGCTAACCCTCCGACGCCATCTAACCCTACCGATGGTTTGGTCGCCATTGTTATCAGATGAAAATTTTGTGCAAAGGAAGTTGTGTTAAATGAGTTTGGAACAAGAGGGACGGTTATCGGTGCCAGCGTGCGGCTTTAGTGACTCGACATCTGTAGATGATTGACACGCAGACGCTTTATAACTAAGGACGCTTTACCAAATATCTAATCATAACGTAAACACAAACTAACTTATAAGCTAGCTTATTTTTTATCTACATGTTTGAAGGTATAAAATGTAGCTTATAAGTTACTTAATAAGCTACTTGAAGGAAGTTTTTTATAGCTTTTTTCAATTATACCCTTGTTAGTGTTAATTATTATACCCCAATATGTCATTTTTAGTCATTTTACATACCCATAAGCTAGTTTTTATCAAACATAATTTGTTCATATGCTAGTCGACAAACACAACCTAAGAGAAGTCTAATAATATACTATAATTATTTAATAATTGTTTATAATGAAGTTAAGATGCTCAATGATTAGAGCATCCTTTATGCTCTACCCAGATACATTAGGTTGCCAGCAGGTTTCCATCACCCGATCGGGAACACTAAAACGGTCTCAGCGGGTGAGGCAGCAAGTAAAAGCCATCGGCTTCTCAAGCTTGATCGGCAAACCCCACCCCCACCCTCTTTCTCTCTCTTCTTTTTCTTTCTCTCTCTTAATTAAATATTAATTAAATAAAATTAAAAGTATGGGTATTAATATTGGGTTGAGTATAACATATGTACTGGGTAAGGTAAATGATATGATTGAAAAAATGATGTGGCACTAATGTGGCAGTGGGTAAGGAAGGGTAAGTTGGGAGTATAACGGATGGCCTTAATGGAGACCTAAAATACAAAATCATCATGGGTAAAAATGATTTTTTGTCAAAAAAATTCACTTCTTAGCAATTCAGATGTTGCATCTTAATGGAATTATCTTGAGGTAAACAAACAATCTCTTATCGTTATTAGGTAAGAATTTAGTCCATTAATACAACATATTATGTAATAATTTACTCGGTAAATGTTAATTTGTAACACCCGTAATCTCAGGTATGAAGTACCTGAGTTATTCCCTCGTGCAATTTGGGTTTCAGGGTCAAAATTGAAGTTGGAAAGTCCAACAGGTACTATCGCGCCACGAGTTAGCGTGTGAGAACTTAGGGTTCAGCTACTGGATCGCCCTCGCGTCGTGAGTTAGTTTGGGCACGAGACAGGGATTGGCCACTGGAGGCCGCTCGTGCCGCGAGTTAGCTGCGGGGGGAGGGGGGAATCAGAAGGTACGACAGAGTGAGGCTCGCGCTGTGAGCCATACCCTTGCGTCGTGAGGCCTGTCAGGTTTAAATACGGGATTTCAACATTTTCTATCATTTCACTCAATCCAAACCTCTCTCACTCGATTTCTCTCCTCTCTCCTTCACCCACACCAATTTTGGGAGTCACAAGTCATCACCATAACATTTCCTTTGGGTTTACCCTTCATCTCTACCACCTACCCATCATCTTCTTTATGGTTAAAAGTGGGTATGAAACCCTAGGTTGCTTGAGAGGTTTGGAAGACCACTTATTGAGTGGATCTAGAGTATTTGGAAGTTTGGAGGCTAGATCTACAAGTGTAGAAGGTGGAGATCCTATGGTTTCATCTTCTTCACTATCTCTCCACCATTAATGGCTATCCCGAAGGTTTTTAGTCGGATCTAGTGGTAAGCTCATTCTAATTCTATGTAAATCCTCATTGTTAGTTATAATGGTTATACTTATGGTTCATAGTGTGGTTTAACCTAAGATTTGGATGAAACTTGACTTTGGGTAAAGTTAGGGTTTTGGTCAATTTGGGGATTTTGTTATTATATGTTTGGGAAGATAATTCCAACTACTTAAATATGGATACTTACATATGTAAGTTATGGATCTAGGATTTGAAGGGGTTTCGCTTAAAGATCCAAGTTTGTGCAAGGAAGCTCTAGTTGGGAAAAAATCTAGATTTAACTTAATCTAGCAAGGTGAGTTCAAGTTGATTTGCGAAAATGGTGTACACGCTAAAATTATATTTTCCAAGATGTTGTGTGTCTTCCTAAAGTTATCCTTAATTAAACGGCTTGTTGGGTTTTATTACCGAGTGCTTTTATCGAATGGATTTTAGTAAAATGCTCGTATATGAGATTTTCGAGATAACTTGAATAACGAGGATTATAAATATGTTTTACATGATTTATCGCTTAATTGAGATTTATGAAAGTGTGGACCATTTGGGTAACTGTTTGGTTAAATCGTTTGAGTTTCAGGTTGATATAACCTAGTGGTTTACGTTCATCTAAGTGGCGTTAAAACATGTTTATATTTTAGAGACTATTGTTCATGAGTCTATTGGGTTTAGAGCATTTGCTCGATTTTGACTTTAAGAGTCTTTGGGACATTTGTCCGGTTATTAAATAGCTCTGTAATGAGCTTTGGTTTTAAATAGCTCGGTGATGAGCTTTGGTTTTAAAATAGCTCGGTGATGAGCTTTGGTTTTAAATAGTTCGATGATGAGCTTGGGTTATCATTTGCTCGGTAATGAGCTTTAGGACTGTGTTGCATTGGATCCATAGGCATATAAGTCAGTCTTGCTTTTTTGGTCGACTGGGTGTTGCGGGATTTCGTCCGGACCCCACGTCTTATGGTCGTTACCTTACTAGTAGTCGCAAACGAGGGCTATATCCGGGAGAGCCATGGTAAAGGGCGTATTATTGACCCTTTGCAATTCGGGTAGAGCTCTGTCGTATGGCCCCGAATGTGCCAGACCTTTAGAGTGCAGGTATTGTCGAGTTTTGCACTAAGGTTAGCTACCCTCTGGGGCGGGACTAGTAAGGTGTCATAGCGGACACTTGGGCTATAGGCAGTGAAGTGTCGTGTGACGAACGTCATATGAGTGAAGTACTTGGTGTGCTCTCCACTCTCGACGGATACGGGTCACCCCCGTGGTTGTCAAAGTCTATTGGGAAAGTTTATCTTATACCCTTTATTTGATTTAGGCCTTGGCGAATGTCCGTCATTCATGACTTTGACTCATCGGATCACCTCCGTCTATCGAGGTTTGGATGAAGGTTAATTCCCACATTTTGGATTATGGTAATTTATCATTAAAATGTTTTAGGTAAGTTAACCTGGGTTTCCGGTATTTCGAACATGTTATTCCAAAGACGATTTATGGTTTCTTATTTCGAAAAGGGTTAAAGTTTTTATTCAAATTATATTGTTTACATGAATTGAGCTTTGAACGACGGCTTTACTTCTCTTGTCTAAATACTGATAGAACTCTTGAACTCACTAGGGGTTAAGTCTAACCCTTTTTATTTGTTGGCATGTGCATCAGGTCCTGGACGGGATTAGTCTATAGTGGCACGAACACGATGAGAGCGCTAGATAGTGACTCGTGGAGAATTTAGCTTGACGTTAAGCCTTCTGCGTTGGTGATAGCGACTTGCATGGTTCGGTAGTAACACCCATTGTCGTAGCCTCATAATTAAAATTTGTTAACTTGAGGCTTTATACTAACCCAAACGTTTATATAATTCGAGGAAAAATTTTATTAGTCACTCTTACCGAATTTTAGGGTGTTACAAGTTGGTATCAGAGCATAAGTTTGAGAGATTTAGGTGTTAATTTAGGGTACCTAGACTCAAATTGGAGTTGCAATAAGTGTTTAAGAGTGAGGATTGCACAGTTAGACACTATAAGATAAGATATTTTGAGAACTAATATAGACCGTTAGATCGAGAATCATGACGATGGTGTCAAGGCTCCTCATGTATAGTATGTTCACAGTGCATGTGGCCAAGGGTACTGTGAATTTACTGTTATATGAATATTCGATTTAGGAGGTTCTTGCTGTTGTTTGTCTGTATAAGTTTTCCTGTTCCATGATTTTAGCAAAAGCAGGATTTGTAGTCTATGGTCGATGAAGATCTTCAAAGTTCAAATAATTATATTAAACTTTTAACAAACAATTGTTTTCTGTGGAGGGAATAACATGGTTATCGTTTTTGCAAGTAATACCAGGGCAGATAGAAATGAAGGTGCTTTGTTTTGCTTGTCTTGCAATTGGACAACTGATGGGTCCTTTCAAATTCTTTTTCGTTCAATGCCGATGTATTCTAATTGTCTTCTCCACAAATGCCTGCAGGTTTGGTTTGTTGATTTTATCCTTATTTTCGAGACAAAACCCAACATCATACGACTACTTTGGCACTATAGAGTGCTGGAATTATTGGAATTTTGCTGAAACAAGCAAAGTCTCGAGATAACTTCGTTCACTTAAGAAGACGGAAAATTTACTCTCTTTAATACATTTTATTCTTTTCCAGGTTAGCATCATATTCTTATGATCACTTATAAAATATGCATCACCTATCGTATTCTTATGATCACTTATTGAAGATACATCTTATTCTTTTTCAGGTTGGCATCACATTTGTTTCTCATATATTCTACAAAAGAAATAATGCATATTTCAGTTGTTTTCGTCTCACTATAATGGATTTTATTTTCTTTTAATGCTAGATAACCATGGGATATTGGATAACCATTTTTTTGGAAGTGATTATACATCCTATTATATATTATATTTTTTTGGATGATGTTGAAGAAGAACAAATATTTCCAATTTACTCCCCTTGATCTCTGCAACATATCTCTGCCATCGTCTCCGCTCTCTCTGAGGTCATCGGAACCGCCACCGCCACTGGTTATTACTCATTTGCCCTAAAGTTTCCTCTTAACGTAACCCCTCTTTTTTTAATACTCATTTATCTCTATCTATGTTCCTTTTTTCCTCACATGATTTTCTGCTCAAACTAACACTTATTTTGTTGTGATTGAACCATCGTTCTTGTGATCGCAGGGCTGACTAGAGGAATGAGAAGTTTGAGGAATGCCAAATGCTTGCAAGGTAATATATTTATTTATTACTATTAAAAATTGAAGTGTTTTGCTTTAATCTTTTTTTTTTTTTGCCAATTATATGAATTTGGTAGTCTTCATGTAGCATTTTTAGGATTTTGGTTCTATATTAGTTCTGGTGCACTTGATTGACCATGAGACCGATTATGAGCTGTTTACTCTATTTTGACATACATCAATTTGCAAATGTAACTGAATCTGAAAAGTGGTATATATAACCATGAAGTTTGGTGCATTAGCTGAAATTGCACATTTTTACATATGAGAAGTGGTGTATCCCTTTTCATTGTTCCAATTACCCGTTCTTGGTACTACGTATGGTTTTTTGATCTTGGATACAACATGGTTTATCAATGTTGATAGAGGTTCACGTTATATTCCAAGAAGCTTACGATAGCAAACGGAAATTAAATTTTGAGGCTATTGGGATATGGTGTAGTTCATAGTTGAACATGTTTTCATGATTTTAGTATTCTTTTTTTAATTTCTCTTATCTTCTTCTTGTAGTTATTCATAGGTATAAACATTATTGTCTTCTTCGGGTTACGTATGGGATGTCAAAAGTGATTTTTAGTTAGAGACCTTT
This sequence comes from Carthamus tinctorius, assembly GCA_001633085.1. Lineage (NCBI taxonomy): Eukaryota > Viridiplantae > Streptophyta > Magnoliopsida > Asterales > Asteraceae > Carthamus > Carthamus tinctorius. The sequence continues at coordinate 738 of LUCG01057713.1, read as the reverse complement.
TTATTATTCCCTGGCGATTCATTTGATTCATCGTTACATCTAAAGAAAAGACTTGAACTTTGAGCTAGAGACCACTGTATTATGGTTTGTTTTCCATAAATGTGTTTCTAAGTTTTCTTTTTCTTCATCTTCAAGAACAGATTTCTAGTTTTTAATCAATATTTCATACTTGTGTTTTAAGGATTGTATTTCATTTTATGACGTGTGCGTCTTGTATTCCCCCTGCAAGTTACTACTCTACCTTCTCTTTATTTACATGTTCTTTTTTTTTAATTATCAACAGACAAAGCCTGTAGTTGCCCTACAATTCCAGCTTGATTTATAGTGTATATGAGGTGTTTCTCTACTATTACTGACTTTTGAATGTTGGGATGTAGGCTTCGGCCCACTTAGATTAGACAAAGGGAGGGAGAGACGCAGGAAAAGGGGCCGGCCCTAGCTCTCTATTCCCTTGTTTCTTTGATTAGAAGATTTACCCTATTTGGTTTCCTTAATTAGGAGATTACTCTAATTAGTTTTGTCTATAAATTAATCTCATGTACTTGTAAACATTGTAGCACCTCAAAAAGAAAGAAAACCCTAGTTGCCTCCGTGGACTAGCACGATCACCCCGGTCATGTGAACCACGTAAAATCTCTCGTGTTCTTTTATTGCTTTCGGTTTTATTGCTTGGCATGATTGTGTGTGTGACGTATAAACCCTAACAACTGGTATCAGAGCTCGGCTCTTGATCTGTCA
>LUCG01057676.1:0-11454 GCA_001633085.1 Carthamus tinctorius | reverse complement strand
TGTGGAGTTTTTTCTTTTTCTAACAATCTCTATATAAACAATTATTTGTCACACACAAATTTTGCACGCTTTTTATATAGCGTGGATAAATGACATATTTTTTGTAGTGTGAACCACTTTTTGGTTGTGAACGTGAGGACAGCCGAGAGCGCGACACGTGGCGGCTTTGAGCATGGTCCCCCCATTTAATTCAATGCCCACCCATGAATCGCGCCTAGTCATCCGTCGTGGATCTGACGTGGTGCTTAGTCATCCGCCACGTGTCGTGCTCTCTGGTGTCCTCACGTTCACAACCAAAAAGTGGTTCACATTTGAACCCACCCCTATATACACACACTCATATAGATACATATATATGACATCCTTGTTAAGATCTTATGAAAGGTGAAGCTCCATGTCTTCCTTTTTTTTTTTTTGCTCTTCACGATATCCTTATGTCACTGCCAAAAAAAAAAGGCATAATAATGTCATCTCATGATTAAAGATGACTAGAATCTATCGCAACAATAATAATTATTTGCATTAAAATAATGACATAATCATGAAAATAAGTTACAAATTTTATGAACACCATAAACATAAACATGTGAACAAATATTGGAGGACATACCAACACAACATTCAGACCAACAAAAACATGTCTTGTTGAAATTACTGTTTGTGCTTAACTTAAACATTTTCACTTGTTACACATTCTTTCTCTTCCAAAGTGAATACAGAAGTATACCATTAGTTTTATTCTCACAAGTTTTTACACTTTATTTATTTTTTAATTGATAATTATTTTAAAAGTTAGGTTGTATTTGGCAAGCTAGTTGATAGCTGATAATTAAGGTAGCTTATGAATAAATTATGTGTGACAAAAACTAGCTTACGAATATTTAAAATGGCCAAAAATGGTATCTTGAGATATAATAATTAATATTAATAAGAGTATAATTGGAAAAAGTTACAAAAAATTTCTAAAATGCTACTCCAACTAACATTTTAATAAGCTAGCCTAGAGCATCTCCAACAGTTTCCCTATAATTTCTCCAAAATGGAGAATCAAAACTCAAAATCGCTAAAAGAAAATTTCATCCATCTCCAACAGCTTCCCCATTTTGGAGAAATCAACATTGATTATAATAATAAAATATTCCACTTACCCATTAAAAAAATATTTTCTTCTTTAAATTCTTATTTTCAAAATTTTCTATTGGTTCTTTCAAATAGTAATCATTTTTGGGGTTTTCTCCATATTTGGAGAAAAACTCTTTCTCTCTCCTACGTTTTCCATTTGGAAAAAGAAATGGGAAAGATGTTGAAGCACAATTTAGGCTTAAATCCCCATTTTTCTTCATTTTTCTCATTTTAGGGAAGTTGTTAGAGCATCTCCAACAATTTCTCCCAAATGGAGAAAATAGGGATTTTAGGCATTTTTGAGCTCCAACAGCTTCCCCAAATGGAGAAAATAGGAGGGAGAGCGAGAGTAAAATTTTCTTCAAATTTGGGGATATCCCAAAAAATGATTACCAAGAGAGAAAAAGTATTTTTTATTACATCCCACCAATGAAAGAAATTTAAATAAAATGTTTATGAGAGAGAAATAATATTTTATTAAACATGAAGAATATTTTAATAATATAATAAATGTTTTATCTTTAAAATGATGAATCTGTTGGAGATGCATGTAAATTTTTATTGAAGATTTTGTCTTTTAAATCTCCATTTTAGAAAATATTTAGGAAAGCTAGTGGAGATGCTCTTATAAGCTAGCTTATAGTATATGCTTGAATAGAGTATTTAAAAGCTAACTTATTTTTGCCAAACTCAGCCTTAGATAACCGCAACTCCTACAAACAATACTTTTATTATTATTATTTTTATTTCGTTGATGATGATAAGTATTTTAAAATTATTAATTAAATACTTTTATTATATTGTGTCGTTTTCAACTAGTATAATTTTTACATAGAAACGAAGCACTGATATTATAAAATTCAATTCCTAGAATATGAAGAACTTTTTTCAAGAATCAAACTTAGCATATATTTTTCTAAACTGTAACGCAACAATTAATGTGTGATAAATTACAGTGGATGATGAAAAATACGATTATATGGGTTTTTGAAAAAGCAAGAATATAATCTCTCTTTTTTTTTTATTTCACCGTATTAAAATGCTTTTAAATCATACACAAACAAATGCCAACTATTTTCACGAGGCTTTTACGTTAAAGGTTGTAAAAACTGGAAAAATCTATTTATAGATAACGATTAAAAAGGAATTTACGTAAAATATCATATAAGGTTACGTTTTCAAAAGCTATACAACTGTATAAAATAGAAATGCTTTTACTTTAATAATAACATACAAGAAACAATCATAAATTTTGAAAATCAAGCTAACATTCGGCTTTTTTTATGTCTGTGCAACTTATAAAATCAAGTAGTTACTGGTTTAAGACTCAACCTAGATATTAATACATGCTCATTTTCTTACTTTTTAAAGATTTTATTTCAAAACTTGTAAGTTTAAATAAAACTAGTAAAAATAATTTATGATATGTTTGCTAGCGGCTTAATGAGTTTAATGAGATTCACAACTTATTTGGCCAACCATACATAATTGTTTGGTAGTTGCAAATGATATGAAAAGTAGCTTATTCAATAAGCTTTAGCGAGAAGCTTTATGCTGAAATCCAATTTTTTCCTAAACCTTCCTCCCATTTAAAAAACAGTTTCCTTCTATTTATTATTGAACTCTTTCAAACAAAAACCTTCTCAATATATACAGATATAATAATTTATACATACAACTTTATTCACAAACAACACCTTAACAAGATACTATTTATACTTTATAATCACGTAATTATTTATGCAATTATGTTTAATTTAAAAAAGAAGTTTGGAAAAATGTGTTTTACTTGATAACACGAAAGTGAACAAAAAGATGAAGGTAGTGGATTACACATGCAAAACATTCACGTACCTAAACTTTACAAGACATCTTGGCTTCTAACATCATTAATGGAGGATATATTAAAATGTCAATTTAGTCCTTACATATATATCTTCATTGCATATATAAACCCCATAACACCCTTCAATCATTCTCAGCCTTGTTCTCTCCAAACACTCTCAATTTGGGAACTTGGAGGGAGAGAAAAGGAAGAAAAACGAAATAGAAATCGAATAGAGGCAGACAATGGAAATGGCAAAGGGATGGTTATCGAGTTTCTTCAAGCAAGGAAAGCCGTACCTTGGTGTTCTCTTTCTACAGCTTGGGTATGCTATTAACAATCTTTTGGTGAAGTCTGCTTTAAATGAGGGCTTAAATCCGTACACATTCTCTGTTTACCGAAATGTTGCTGCCGCAGTTGCTTTTGGCCCTTTTGCTCTATATTTTGAAAGGTATCTTTGTAATTCCCTCTTTCATATTTTCATAAGATTGGAAACCATCAACAATCGTTAATATAGAGTATAATAAGCACATACTATATGCTTTGAAATACCATCCATTTGTTTCCTATACAAATATTATGTTATAACTATTAATATTTTGAAATTTGGCTAGTAATGATTAAGTGTGCAATAATTGATGGTGCTTTACAATAAAACCATCCCCAATAGGGTCACCAATTGTTACACTAAATACTATTTGTTATTTCAAATGCTTATCTTTAATTAACATACACCAATTTTTATGGCAAAATTATGTTATAAGTTTGGTATCACATTGTCCATCTACATCCTGTTTTCTATTAAGTTCTTGTATTTACTAAATAGTCATTCAACTTTGAGGTCTAAGTATTTTTACTTTAAAGTTTTTTCTTAATAACTTAAAAAGCTTCTATATGTTACCTATATTGTACTATAAATTAGATTCATATTAACTTTTAACTTTTTTTTAATTTTTTTTAGAAAGGCAGTAACTTTTAACTTTTAATAAATCATATTATCAGGGGTTCCATTTTTAAATGGACATGTAATATTTTTTTTCATATGTGTATTATAATATAACTTTGCATTGTTTAATGAAATGTTTATATTACATAATAAGATAGTTTCACTCAAATTAGCTATGAACAATAAAATTAGTTCGATTAGAATAATGTTGTAATATAGTTTATTATTATAACGTAAAGTTACAGGTATAATATCGTTCAAAATATAAATGAAGGTAGAAAATTAAGAATTATATTTAAAAGGTTATGTTTTATAATAATTAGTGTCACCCGATTAAAGATTTACTATTTATATCAAAATAATTATATCTGTTTACATTACAGGAAAATACGTACGCAGATGACATTTTCTGTATTCTGGAAGATATTGTTGCTGGCGTTTATAGAGTACGTACACACAGGCTTCAATAAGATATGTTTGATTGAAGGCGAAAATGTGTCTTATATCACCGAATACACGCCATTATTTATTTATTATTTTTGTTCAACAAAATCATGAGGTGGCATCAATTGATTAATATAAAACTGTTTCAACAATTGCAGGCCTGTTATGGACCAAATACTATACTACACAGGGATGAAGTATACGACGGCAACCTTCGCCATTGCAATGTGCAACGTTCTCCCGGCGTTGACTTTCGCCATGGCCTGGATCTTTAGGTACAAACTTCACTTACTTAATGCTAATGTACAATTTGCATTAGCACATGAGTATTGACTTAACTCAATATGTAGGCTAGAGAAGGTGAATGTCCGAAAACTGCATAGTCAGGGGAAGATCTTAGGAACCCTGATTACAGTCGGCGGAGCCATGGTCATGACCCTCGTTAACGGACCACCGGTTCCGTTGCCATGGACCAAGGGTGGCGGCGTGGTGCACCATTCTTTAGACTCCTCTGCAAGTGTCTCTCAGGACCAACACATCAAGGGTGCCATCATGATCACTGCTGGTTGCTTTTGTTGGGCTAGCTTTTACATTCTTCAAGTAATAAAAGATCTTTATCATTTCTTTAGACTTTTCCTAAATGCTTTATATGCTAATATAGATACTTACATATATTTTATTCTAAAATTTCAGGCTATGACTCTGAAGGAATACCCAGCTCAATTATCACTTACAACACTCATATGCATGATGGGTGCTTTGCAAGGGACTGTCATAACTTTGGTTATTGAGAAGGCTAAATCAGGCATTTGGTCCATGCATAAGGAGACAGAACTTGTAGCTACTCTTTATAGTGTAAGAAACTTTCTAAACTGAATCACCAAACTAGCCTTTTTGGCTTACAAATTCATTGTTGTATTTTTTTTTTTGAAATTACCACAAAATATCTAGTGGATCTGAAAATTGGTTTAGCAAATATGCAGAATATCAGATTAATGGGCCATATTTTGTGGAGATTTATGGGGCCAATTTATGGATTTGTTGGTTATTTTGTGATAATGTTTAAAAAACAGTTATTTTATAAAAAGTTTAGACAAGAATGGCTAGTTTTGTGATAATCACCTTTCCTTTTATGTGTATATTTTTAATTATTTTCTATTTTCTAAGTTTTATTTAAATTGGAAATGACTTCTTTTAGGGAATAGTTCGATCGGGGGCTAGCTACTACGTTTCAGGGTTGGTGATGAAGGAAAAAGGACCTTTCTTTGTTACAGCCTTCAACCCTTTAGGGATGGTGATTGTTGCGATTGTGAGCTCATTTGCGCTAGCCGAGCGATTGGTTCTGGGAAGGTACAAGTTTACCATATTTGTTATCTACACGTAATTTTATTTTTCGATTTTAAAATTTCTAATATTTTTCAGGGTTGTGGGAGCGTTTATCATCGTTGTTGGTTTATACCTAATAATATGGGGTAAGAGTAAAGATTCAAGTTTGTCGAGCTCAAAAAACAACGAGATAGAAAAGTCTGATATAGAAACATCTTATCTGGAAACATCCAAAAATAAAGATCAAGATCAAGAAGGTATAAAGGCAAGAAAAGAAGATGTTAGAGGTGAAACTAATGTTTGATTAATTCTTTAATCAACACAATAAGTGAAGAAATTCTTCAAGATTTTGAGGTTTTCTCCTGATTCCAGTATTGGCGGATGAGATTGATGGCTAACTGATTTCCAATGTGCGACGTCATTTTAGCTACTCGTACAAAAGTTGAATCTCAATTAGGTTTTTAAGACCACCAACTGTTTTGTTTGTCTGTTTTGACTTTGTTAATACTTATGGGTTAATCCAATCCGAATATATGTTCTTTTATAAACGTGACTTAACTAAATTAAACCTATGTTTCCATATCAACACGATACCTAAAATTAGGTTTCCAAATATTAGGTTTTTAGGCCACCCCAACTAAAACTTGAACGTTCACGTTTCAAAAGATATCCTATAAAAAAACTAATAAAATGATTCATTTCTTGTATCATATTAGATTTGCTCAACAACATCGATAAAGCTTACTAATATTTGCTATGACAACTTATTATAACGCCATTTTATATAATTTAAAATCGTTGGTCTTATTTTTTATTAAGTACTTTATTAAGCCGTCAAAATGAACGATCACAAATTGCTGTAAAATTTGTTCTTCTTAATACACTTGTGATCTTTAAATGAACGATCTTTGTGAAATATGTTTTTTCAATAGTTCTGAAGTTATTCTTACACTAAAATATGATTAAAATAATATTATTTTATAAATAAAAGTAAAGGAATTAAATGAAATTTAAGTGTATGATTACAATTTACAAATTTACAATATAATGGAGTAAATTATTGGGCTTTCTTATGGGCCAATTTCTTTTGAGGTGGTATTTATTTATAGCTATGAGCTCTACAAAAGCCCAAGACCACAAAGTTATAAGTTTATGAGTATCTATTTTGTGAAAAAAGGATATAGTTCTTATTCTACTATATACATATAATATATTCAAATGTTATTTTGTAAGATTATAAACATTTATGGGTTTATACATTGATTTTGGTTGCATAAGGTTGTCAAGTATAATTCGCATTATGCTAATCAAGAAGCATGCTCCTTGTAATTGCATGTGTATTGTCAGTTATAAGAAAACAATACTTGGCAATCCGTTTTTTCTTTCATAGTAAACACATCTAACCTAAGTGGGACAGAATCAGTGACCCGATGTAATGACCGTGACATCAATTTTGGTCCTTAATAAAGTTTTCCGGGGTTGAGTGTAATTCCCTTGATTTTAAAGATTTATGGCTAAATAAAAGGAATTGGAGGAAGGGTATAAACCCTCTTCCTCACTCATTTAATATGTATGTGAGAGATTTATAGTAGGAGGCTATGGCTTTTGATAGAAATTGAAAGGAATATGGTGGACTGAAGTTTGGGGAAGCATCTAGCTCAAGGGTTTTCATCATCAAGGTAACCACCCTCCATTTTCCTTGCATCTTTTATCTCCATTATAGGATATGGAATTTTAATGACGGAATTCCCTTCTTCTTTTGCATTGGATTCAATGAGAAATAGTGTTTTTTGACTCACTTGGTGGATTAATCGTTTTCCCATAGAAAAAACCCACCACTTGTTTTGCATCAATCTTTCAAGGTTTTAGAATTTGGATAGATTTCTTAGATTCATGTTTGATTTTGGGTGGATTAGCTAAGATTCCAGTGTAAGTTTATGGTTTTCAAGGTCTAATATAGTAAATAAATCAATCCTTGGACTGAAAATCGAATTGGTAAAGGAGTGGGACCATTGGGGTTTTCGATTTTGAGAAAAAAGGGAAGTGCAGGTCGGGAAAGTGCCTGACGCGGTAGGTCACACGGACCACTACCGTACGTACCGCATTTCATTTCGCTTCCGTTTTGGTCTAGTTCCGAGGCATCGATTAGGGTGCTACTTAGGTTTAAGGTGCTTTTGAAGTTTTAACACCTTTGTGGTATGATTCAATTCAACATTTCAATTTGGACATGTTGGACGTTAAGGCGTCTACATAACTGTCAAGCTTCAAGTGAGTTCCCTTAACTACTTTTCATGCTTTTGACATACTTACAAATACCAGAAATGGTTATATGTTCTTCGATGATGGTTTTCAAATATTAATGCATGCTTATTTAATATCCATTCATGCTAGAGCATTTCCTTACATGTATGATCATAACGCTTACCTAATTTTATTGCTCAGGTTGCATAGTAGGTATGAATATCATGGGGCTGTAATAGTTCCTTGGAAGTGAATAGAGTATTGTGCTTGAATTTGTTTCATGCACACTGAAATTTGGCATCTACTGGGGCTATGGGAATCTACTAGGGCCCGGAATGTATATGATGACTATGCATAAACCCCATTGCTATTTATGGATGTTTAATTGTGGCCACTCTTTTTGGACGGTAAACCCTTTTGAAATGTTTTAACTGTACGAAAGAGAATTCACTAGACCTCATGGTCTAACCCTCGTTATTTCAAGTTAAAACCATTTTCAGGGAGAGATAGGAAGGCGAGTGCTTCTAAGGGCTAGGAGAAGCTTTGAGGCACGTGATATGGATCACCCGAGAGTTTAGATAGACTATTTACTTTCTAGTTCTGTATTATCGGTTGTATAGGTGTTTATCCTTAATAGACTTCGAGATAGATTCTTTTACCTTACCGAATTATTATACTTGAGGCCACCTGGATCTATTTACCTTTATGAGCATTATCTTGGTTTTGAGTCTTTACACCCAAAGTTCGGGATTCGGGAAGAAACACGCAAAAGTGGATTAACCTCTTTAGGCAATAGAGATCGTAGAAACCAGGAAGAGAACTGTTAGAAAGAAATTCACAATGTTAACTGGCCTTGGTTCATGTGTAGCTAAATCCTTTGCACTTTACCTACACTTTAAACATGAGAGATGGACATGGAAAGTGATAAGAAAGTTTTTAGAAAATTGAACATTTAGAGAACTGTTCAAGGAACAATACTTAATAATGAGTAAGCCCTTATAGTCCATAATAATGCTACTACATGCTACATTTCCATTCCTTAAAGGACCATGTGTGTTCAACTTTGAATTTCAAAAGGAGCGATAACCCATTTGGTTCATATTCCTTTAGGAACTTTTGGGAAAAGCATAGAGATACGCATTACTTGGAAAAAAAATGAATCATGAAAACAGGAAAAATGAGGGGGATGATCCAGTTGCAATAAATCCTTACACCAATGTTTGACCGTGTTGATAATCAATGAAGAGGACATAGCAACTGAATCATGAATACACGTATTTCTAGCAATTCAAATCCCCTAGACACCAAAAGAAGATAAAATTACTCTAAAAATCTCATTTTTGTTTCTTAGAATTGCATTGCAACAGGATATTAGTGATTAGTGAACGTAGACATACCTTTTTGAACCGAACTAGCATCAAATAAGAAACATTTGAAACACTTCCACCTTAATAAAACAAATGAAGTAAAGAATCTAGATTTCTATTACATATATTCAACAAGGCATCTGAAACCCATGTATTTAAGCCTATCATCCACACACACACAAAAACAATCTTTGAAATATAGAATCATATTGATTTCTAATACAAATTTCGATTTGATGAGGCATTTAGATGCCCAATATCTGAGTGTGTCCTCCATAGAAGATCAATCATGAGAAATTTCTAGAAAAAGAGAATAATTCCATCTTCGAAGGAAGCGATTAATTGGTTCCATAATAGAGATCACCAAAGAAATTTGTAAACATACTTTGTAGGAAGCACAAACAAAAAGACCTAAAAGGAATGATGTCAAACTAGTTTATACGTAATGTAGAATCTAGAGGAATTTTTACAAAACAGATAGAACCTTAGTGAATAAGCTATGAAAAAACAAGGTAAAAAAATCACCAGATTTAATAACTTCTCTAAAAGAGAACTAAGATCTAATAAGAGAGGTTTGACATTGCCAAAATGCAATCCCCAGTTAGACCACATCGATGAATGAACAATTTACCCACTTTGTTTGAATAAATAAATCCAACATTATGCTCGATAATGGACATATAGCACATGTTCCTCATTTAAAAGAAGCTGACACAAACACTTGTTGATGTTCTATTTTGCAACCTTCTCGAATTAAAAAGGTAGCAAGCCTAAATTTTAAGTCACTTACAAATAATTGCTTCTATTCCAACAAACTTGGTCATTGTTAGAGGTTGGCTTCATAGAAATACCAAATGCATTTTGTGCCAAGGAACCATTGGACAAATTTGTTCTCTATAACTTGTTTTACCTTATATAGTTTGCAACATCCATGAGAAATGGGTCTATGTGTTCTCCAATAGACTCCATCCTGTAACTTGTAAATTTGGACAAGTTTGAATAAATGATCATTTTGGGAATCCCCAATTGGTTGAACTAATCAAGAACTTCGAAGCAAACCATAGATGGACTCATTTTAAACCCAAACCGGCATTATCATGTAATTAAGCCCTCTGTTTTTTTTCCTTTCCCAAAAAAATACTACTTCAGATCATAAATATGTGTTGGTAATGAATACTTCAGATCATTGATATGTGTTGGTAATGATTAAATTGTAAGTGTTCATCTTTCTATTTGTTTGTTCCAAAAACAAGTGTCTGACTTTCAAAAGTAAGTGTTTACATTATAATTCTATTATTAATTATGAGATATGAAATAGATTTTTTTGCCCTTTGTCATTAAGAGTAAAATTTTCATTTAACTAGTTAGAAAGTGTAATAGTTACATATTAATATAAATGTTTGTCTTTTTGTCTTTTTTTTTGGTTGTTCGAGAAAAAATCTATCCATTATCTACTCTATATGCTTTTGTCGTTGCTGATAACAATAAAACTATGAAAAACTATACTCTACATAATTGCATTTTCTTTTTGGTAGAACTTTAGAAGGGATATAGCTCAGAATTCCAACCCGAACCGTACATAAATACACCGACGTCTCCATGCTTGAGGCATGTGGATCTGTCATCAGCTCTGGATCCAAAGCGTGAAAAATAAACATACAAAAAGCATAAAGTCGAAGCTAAACCCCTACTAGCGTCAACAAAACAATACTTATCAACCAAATACCTTCGCTTTGTCACTAACAATAATATGCAATGGAACCAATGGCCAACTTCAATAGCTATTATTCTAATAACCGTTAATTGAGTTCCTAATAAATTAATATTATAAAAATCCTGATTACTCGTCTACCACTGAACGCATTTATGTATATCTGAATCATAATTACTTAACAAAAATATTTAATTATTGATATTAAGTTAATTGATTTAATGAGTTATGTATACAATGTTTATATGTTTTATGGACCAAATTCTTCTATGAAAATTATGATCCCACTTAATGGAAAAAATCTTTAAGCTTTAACCAATTAACTGAGATGATCATAGATGGGACCAACAATAATTACTTGGTTCTAAATTGCATACATGTCCCCCTCATCATATCTATGCAACTCTGATATGGATCTCATTACACTTTTTATCTACGATATTATTTTAGAATATAGTATTTTTCTATATAT
>LUCG01057664.1:0-11246 GCA_001633085.1 Carthamus tinctorius | reverse complement strand
TTAGATGAGTTTGTATAGTTTACACAAATTATTCAGTTTGTAAAATAAGGAGACCCTATATAGATATATATAATGGTCAAAACCGCATTTATTGACCGGGTGAGTGGTGGAGATCACTTCTCTACTTCTCATATTTTTAGCACTTCTCATTTGAACCTAATACTATATATATATATAATACCTATGACATAAGTTATAGCATCCACTCCAATAAATATTCCCAAATTACGAGACATGGGATATTGAAAGGTCTAAGCGTGCCGTGTTCATTTGTCGTATTAATTTTTTTTTGTATTTTGTCGTGTTTGTGAAATGAATTAAGGAACTTTTACTTATTGTGATTCTTGTTCATGATTCCATGTTTTCAAATTAAAAAAAAATTATTTACTAAATGGGTATCCAACGGGTTCCCCGACCCAGCCCCGATGGGAATTTTCTTACCCGAATCCGATGAGGATTTGATGGAGCGGGAACGTGGACGGGTGCGAATATAGGAGGTCGGGGACGGAGACGGATATTATAGTCCCCACTACTACCCGCCCCCGTTTGCATCCCTATTTTTGTGTATGTATGTGTGGGTGGTGGGGGTGTTTTTTTGTATGTGGAAAAAAACATTTTCTTTTATTGAAATTATTAACATGTTGGCAAAACCTTTCCTTTCTGTATAAAGGTTCTCTTGTAAACTTACTTAATAAACCCTTCTTATATACTATTAAGTTGCTACTAGAAAAGACATGTATGGTTGATTTAGGCTGTGTTTGGCAAAAATAAGCCAACTTATATATAAGCTAGTCCATCCAAATATGTATCATAAGTTACCTTATTGAAATGCTACCTGGGGTAGGGTTTTGGAAACTTTTTGTAATTTTTTCCAATTATACCTTTATTAATACCAATTATTAAATTCAAATGTACCATTTTTGGTTATTTTACATACTCATAAGCTAGTTTTTGCCAAACATAATTTTTTCATAAGCTAGTTTATCAGTTATCAGTTAACTTACATGAGTATTGTTTTTATTTTATTTAGGTATAAGTTTTAGATTATTTTTGTTGAAAATTATTGTAGTTTTTTTCATATTTGAATTTAGATTTTGCTGCATGATCGATACAGAGATATAACTAGTTTAACTCTTGAAAGTTTATAATTCCTCAAATATTTGCAAAATAAAAATGTAAACAATCATATACCAAAACTAGGCTTAAAGTACATGCCTTATTTTCTGTTTGTAATTTGCACTTGTTCATTTTGAGTTGACACAAGAAGAACAAAATTATCAACACTTGTTTTTTTGGAAGAGTATCCGGGTTAAAACCCGACTAATCCCCAGCAATTTTAGGGGCTAAACATGGCCCCACTTAAATGTCCCCATGCATACGCACGGGAAGGCTCAAACTCGGTTGGGGCGCTATGAACCCCCCGAGCGATAACCAATCCGCCACAACACTAAAACGTTTTTGGTTGCAATCTTATACTTGTATCTTTCTTCCCAGAAGAATAAGTTCGATTCTATTTCTATTAAGCCATTATACATCTTGAATTAGTTGTCGATAATATTAGGGGCTGTTTGTTTAAAAAATACATCTTAAAACCTCTTAAGTCTGAAAATTAAGAGGTTTGCATATTTAAGACTGTTTAATTTTTAAGAAAAGATCTGAAAACGTCTTACGTTCCTCTGAATTTTTAAAATGTGGATCATTGACCTCTAATTTTTAGATGTAAAATTAGACTGTAGACCTTATAAAGACCAAACGACACCTTTAATTTGTCTTGAAGAATCAAAATAAATTATCGTTTTTTCTAATAAATAGTATGCAAATAAAAAAAATCTTTTTTTAACCCATTTGTTTGAATAAAAGTTTATACTCAAAAAGTAATATATCCAAGAAATTTTACGAATAAAATTTTCTAATTTAGAAAATATACAAAATTGTAAATTATTTAAATAGTCTAGTTGAAACATCCTCCATACTAATAAAAGTCAAAGTCAAAAAAGAAAAAAAAAGAAGGAAAGAAACACTCTTAATCATAAGTTCCCATAAATGAAAATGTTGTATATTATCAATTCAATTTAACTATGGTTAGATCTCATGAATTCGGATTTTTAATCGAATAATCGTTAATAGTTTATGTTCAATTACTGATACGAGACGAAAGAATATATATCGAAGAAATGAAGTATTTAATTAGTGTGACTTCAGACCTTTACTTACACGAATAATTCTAAAAAGAGAAATAAAATACGAAAGATAAAAAAACACTCTGACTTAGATTTCTTAATGAACTATTGTATGTAGTTGTTGATTAAAACTTGAAAGTATTGATTTTGTAATGAGATGAAAGTTCAAATTTACTCTAATGTTGTGTTTTAATGAAAATTAAGTTTTCAATAGATTACATACAAAATTTATTGATGCATTACTTCTATAATCAAGCTTGCTTTATAGCATCTTCGACATCTATTCTAAAGTAGAAAATAAGGAAACTATTTTATTTCAATGGTTGTTTTAAGATATCCTCTAAAATAGAGAAACAATAAGAGAAAAAGTGAAAAATATTTTGAGTTAAATGCAAATTTGGTCCATATAGTTTACATAATTAATTAATAAAGTCCTGAGACTTTATTTAATAAATACTACTATTGTTACTATTTAATCTTCGTAACGTATATAGTCCGAAACTTTTTTTTTTAATGAATGACATTGTTACTATTTAATCTTTATAACTTTTTTAATGAATCACATTGTGATTGGTTTAATCCACTCTAAATTATATTTAGTATGAATGACATTGTGTTTCTTGCAATTTTATAAGAGATTTGATTTCTCCATCTAGTTTTATTTTTATATATATTTGGTTAATTTATCTAGTTTCAATCTTATAAGAGCTTAATTTGGTCCTCTCTAACTTACTTTTTAACAAATTTGATTCCTCTCTTTAATATATCATTTTCTGAATATAATGGAAAAATAACTAAACAACTCCATATCAATTGGGGGTATTCAACCTAACAAAAGATATTAGATAATGTTATATTTAAATATAAGTTTAAGGCTGCACACAGCCAACCCTCCCAACCCTTCCAACCCTCTCACTTTTTAATGCCACATCAGCTGATACATCAGCTTTTTTCCAACCCTCCCATAACCCTCTACAACTCTTATCCAACCCTCCCAACCCTCTCACTTTACCCCACACACAAACTCAGCAATGTTTGGAGCGGCATGGCATACCCGAAAACCACCTAGCCCGCCGGGCTCTGAAACGGCACACCGGTGCCCGCTGATACCCGCCGGGCCCGGCGGGCTCAACCCGAGCTATTGCTGCGTGTAGCCTCTAATATAAGCGGAATCTCCAAAATTCCAAAAATTAGCATCCACTAGACTCTAGACTCTAGAGTTGAGTTTATCTTTTCTTTGAAAATCTAAACCATTTACGAACTCTTTTAGAGAAACTTTACAAAATAACTATTAATGATGCTATCAGAAGAATTTTTGTATCATGATAATAATTTTTGAAACGCTTATAAGAATAACTATTTATTATTATTATTATTGAACAATTATGCTACTAATCCACCTGTCTTTATAAATAAATTGTTCCGTTTTACCCTCTTAATCAATCCATCAATAAAAGTATAATCACATGAATGGTTTTGTTATATTTATAGAACAAACTTTACCCGAGTAATTTATTAAATAAATATTGAATTGATTATAGTTATATATTTTCATACTAAATATAATTTAGAGTAGATTACATTATTTTGTTGTCTTTATAGTTCATTAATTAAAGATTGCGATTTTGAAATTAAGTTTTTTGTCTTTCAACTAAATTCTTACTCTTTTATATTGCACAGTAACCGTAGGTGAGAAGCTACAGATTGGTGTAACAATGATGTGTGTCGAAGTCCAAATTGGTTTGGCTCTCACAAACTGATTCAAGATACAACCTTGGTTACATTCTTAAGCTCAGTCTCAGTCTTCATAGCATCTGTCTTGGTCGAGTTACACTCTATGTATTGTGCTTGATTTAGTGTTTTCCATGTTTTGGTTTCTGCTGGCTATAGTGGCCTTCTTGTATTTGTATGTGTTTCGGCGGTGGTAATAATATGTTTTTTTTTTGTCTTTTTCAAAAAAAAGTCATCTACATTTTTATCCTTACGATTAACTCCTATATTTAATGATGAAAGACAAAATAATAATGACCAGCAAATAAGAAAAACAAAAAAAGGGAAATTGTAAATCATAACAAAAAAGAAAACAATAAATTATAAACTATAAGCAAATCATAATTATAAGAACTAAAATAGTAAATTACAAAGGGGATTACTTTTATTTTGGGTTTTCCATACAATAATAGGATAGAAATATTTGTTTGCTAATCATGATTAATTACAAAATATTTGTTAGAATTGATGGTAAGAGTCTTTCTATTGTAAGCAAACCTATAAAATTCTATGAAACGTTTCCATAATAATTGACTATCCATATATTTCATATTTCCATAATAATTGATTTTCATATATTTCATATTAAATATGCGAAGTTTCTTAGAAATTTACAAGATTTTATAGGGTTGTATCAGTTTCGCATTAAAAATTGGTTGCAAATGATTATCACTTTTGATGGTAACTTATGTATTAATTATTGATACAAATTCATCCGATATTCTCTTTATCTTAAACAAACTTTAGTTTAAAATTATTTAACATAATAAACTTTTTCAAAATTTACATTTTCAATACGAAATTTAATTTGAACCGAAATGTAATCTAATAATGAAGTGACAAAAATATAACTAAATGTAATATTAATATAATGATGACGTGAAAGTTAAAGTTTATATTTCTATAAATTATTTAAAGTGAATAAAATTAAAATTTTATGGATTTTGAACAATTTTTTTGTTCAATGTATTCTTCAAAATCTTTATTAAAATTGAGAAACTAAAAGAATATAAAGTAATATTTTTATCATATTCCACTAATAAATAAATATTTAAATTAAATGTTTAAAAGAATAGCATTTTATTAAATATATAACTACGTATTCTAATATTGCTATGATATTTAACCAGAATAGAACATGAAATTTTCCAAATTTTAAATTTTGTAAAAATCTTGAAAACAAGTTAAGTGTAAATAAATATAACCTTAAGTTATTGATACTTAAGAGCATCTCTAACATATTTTATAAAAAGGTTTCCAAAATATAAAATCAAATTTAAATCTTCAAAAAACTTCCCTATTAGGATATCCATTTACATTATTAAAAATTTAATATATCCTATATATTTAATAAAATATTTTTTAAACATTTAGTTTTAAAACTTTATATTAATTTAATATAATAAAAAAATATATCTGTTTTACCTCAATCTATTTTAACAAATCGTTATATTTGGTATTTCCACACCCTATTTCCTATTTTATCCATCTTGAAAAAAACAGTTTTAAACTATGTTTGACAAAAATAAGCTATCTTATATGCTAGTACGTGTTTAGGTAGATCATAAACTAACTTAGTTCATGAACCGCCGATAGTACGTGTTTGTGTAGACCATAAACTAGCTTATTAGCTAGTTTATTGAAACGCTAGTTGGAGTATTGTTTCAAGAGCTTTTTGTAGTTTTTTTTTTTTCCAATCATACCCTTATTAGTATTAATTACTATACTCCGAGATACCAATTTCGATCATTTTACATACTCATAAGCTAGTTTTTGCCAAATATAATTTATTTATAAGCTAGCTTATCAGCTACTAGCTAGTTTATCAACTAACAGCTAACTTATCAGTCAATAGCTAGCTTATCGACTAACAGCTAGTTTGTCAAAACACAACCTTCAAAGAATCGATTTTAACAAAAGGAAATGGTTAAAATTAACATTTTAAATCATTTGCTAGAAATAAAAAATCAAAAAATCCTGGTCAAGATTTGAGAAGATCAAATCACTAATGGGCTAATCCCTATTCCCTAAACCCTAAAAAATAAAATGCAAAATATAAATGGGCCTAAAAGCCCAACTTCCAAAATTAGGTTTTTCAATTAGCCCTTTAAACTTTGGACTCTAGGGTTTAATCGTACCCCCAAATTCCCCAAATTCCAAAGCCCATCATCTTCCTTTTTCTTCTTCGATTCCTCTTCAATTAAACCTCCAAAAACCCCCCCTCTTAAATTCTTGTTCAAAAAATCAAACAATTCTACTGTAATTAAACCAGAATTCCTTAAAACCTAGCTTCGGATTGCTTGAAGATTTCTCCAGGGAACTCAATTTTTTCTGTTTCCGAGTTATCTACCGCTTGAACAGTAAGGTTTTTTCATCGAATTCATGCATGTTTTATGTGAAAATTCGATTCCTAGATGATTGGAATTATGTGTATGGAACTTATGGATTGTGTTTTATGAATTTCATGAATTATGTGTATCGTTCGTTATTCGTGTTTTATGTAAAAATTCGTTTTCTATATGATTAAATTTGTTGAATTTGATTTGTTTTCAACGTAAACGTGATAAGATCCGGTGTGGTGTGTTAATTTTTTAGTTTATTGATTGTTGATTCCCAATGCTGAATAGAATCCATGATTGTGTCTAAATTGTTATGTTTTGTATATATTATATATGATTAGAATTTGCACTATTTGATCGTTGTAAGTTGTTTTCAAACGATCATGTGGTCTATTAATGGAGGTAATTTGGATAAACATAAAGATCAAGACGAATAAGGGATTCGTGTGATAATAGGAGTTAAGGTCAGATGTGTAAGAAGGGATTTGGATCCTGTTACTTTTAAACTAGTGTTAGCTCTAATGGTTTAGATTAAGTCCCAAAATAACCAATGAATTAGCTTAGAATGGTATGTTCAATTGATCTTGAGTTTGGATTGATCAAAGGGTGGAGATCTTCCCACGATAACTACTATTCTTACTAGAAACCAACTCTAACAACCAATGTGTTGTTTTTCTGAAACAAATATACAATGCCAAGGAAAAGCAGGTAACGAAACAATGTTGTGGCGCAGTGTTGAATATCCCATCCACCCAGGGTTCAATTCCAGACGGTCACTGAGTTTATCAAGGTTGATTTCTTACGGTCATAATTTGCCGGGATTTAGTCTAGGCATAGCCTGAGACACCCTTCCAAAAAAAAATGTTATTGTTATAGGAGTAGAGATAGGACCTGTTTTCGCTTCCTTTTTCTCAATTGTGTATTTCACTTCAATGATACACTAACTTTTTGTTTTTTTATAATGGATAAGCATCACATAACTGGACCATTGACTGCATTTTTGTGTCAAGTTGTTTCTAGATTGGGTTTTCATGATAAATCTATTGCTCGATTTGATCCTTGTTATGAGAAATATAGTCGTAGACGCGTTCTTGTACCGCTCACAGATACATAAATCCATAAATTTGAAAGTTGTCGTGAATCGTTTTAGCCACTTGTCTTTACGTTTATGCATATTAGTAAAAAGTTCAACCGTGGGGTTTGCACATTTTGACGATGTTTTTATGTATTCCAGAATTATAGATGGCTAACCCTACAAACGATAACGAACTCTGTAACGCTGATGAACAAATGAAAAGCAAGCGCAGGAGAAAAAAGTCCATAGTCTGGGAACACTTTACTATCGAGACCATTGATTCCGAATGCACCAAAGCCTGTTGTAAGCAATGCAAGAAGTCATTTGCTCACACTTCAGGCAAAAAGACAGCTGGTACTAGCCACCTTAAACGACACATTGAAGGAATTTGCCCGGTAAGCCGTCTTAATCCGGAAAGCAAGCAAGATTCTCCATGTACCCTTATTTCCAACGGTAATAATGGCACCCAAAATGGTATCCAAAATGTCGATGATCTCCCAAGAAAACGCCGTAAACGTACATCTCGCTCACCATGTTTCTCTTTCGATCAAGATCAATGCAGACATGAAATCGCAAAGATGATAATTATGCATGAGTACCCACTTGACATGGTGGAACATCTTGGCTTTGTGGGTTCAGTAACGGCTCTTCAACCTAATTTCAAGATTGTGGCTTTCGATGCTATTGAACGGGATTGTGTCGGGTTATACGAGAAGGAAAAACAGTCTATTTTGAATCTTATTTGCAGCATACCCGGAAGAGTTAGCCTTTCTTTAGATACATGGTCTACGGATCAAACCGTTTGTTACGCCTGCATAACGGGTCAGTTCATCGATAGCGATTGGAAATTGCATCGAAAGATCCTTTCCGTTGTTTTATTACCGTTTCCGGATTCTGAATCCGCTTTCAATCACGCCGTTGTTTCGTGCATTTCCGCTTGGAATTTGGACTCGAAGATGTTTATGGTAACTCTCGACGAATCGTTTTCGAACGAAGCCGTGAAAAGAAACCTAAGAAGTCTGCTTTTCGTAAATAACCCGTCAGTTCTCAATGGTCAACTCTTGATTGGGAGTTGCTATGCTCGTGTTTTGGGTCGTGTTGCTCTTGATGCCTTAACGTCGATGAACGAAACCGTCAAGAAAGTTCGCGATAGCGTGAAGTACGTGGTGACGGTCGAAAGTCGCAAAGAAATGTTCAACGATCTGAAACAACAGCTTCGGGTTCCGAGCACGAAAATTCTAAATCTCGACAACCGAACTCAATGGGACACCACTTATCACATGTTGGTAGCTGCATCCGAGTTAAAAGAGGTGTTTTCTTGCTTAGATGCCTTTGATCCAAACTATCGAGAAACCCCATCGATGGACGAATGGAAAAAAGTTGAAATTCTTTGTGTTTTCTTGAAGCTCTTATTCAATGCCGCTAATCTATTGGCGGGCCCGACGTGTCCGACCACAAACATCTTTTTTGACGAAGTGTGGAACATCGAGCTCGAGCTTATGCATTCAGCAACGAGCGAAGACGTTTTCATCAGCAATTTGACGAAACCGATGTTCGAAAGGTTCGATAAGTACTGGAACGATTGCTCGTTGGTGCTCGCGATCGCGGTTGTTATGGACCCGCGCTTCAAAATGCGGCTCGTGGAATTCGGGTTTTCGAGAATCTACGGTGAAGAAAACGTGGCCCGGTTGAAAGCGGTGCGAGACGGTGTTCATGAGCTTTTTCTCGATTACGTCGTGCAGATGCTTCCGCCACCGACGTTTGTCGTTAACGGAAACGGAAACGGAAACGGGACAAGATCGGACGATCTTTCCGATTTTGATGTTTATATCTCGGAGACGATGGGGGATCAGAATACGAAGTCGGAGTTGGATCAGTATTTGGAGGAATCGGTGCTGCCACGGAGTCAGGATTTTGACGTTTTGGGGTGGTGGAAGGTGAACAGACAGAGGTATCCGATTCTTGCGAAAATGGCGGTCGATATCTTGTGTATTCCGGTTTCTACGGTTCCTCGGGAATCGGTGTTTGATGTTAAGGGTAAGAAGATGGACCGAGATCGGTGTTCGCTAAATCCGTCGACTCTCGAGGCGCTGGTTTGTGCAAAGGATTGGATTCAGGAGGGAGGTTGTGAATATTCACCTCCAATTTCTTTAAATTCACATTAGTGAATATGGAATCATAGCTCTAGTGAATATTCATCTTCAAATTGGATTATTCACTGAAACATCGATTTTTTCATTTGGGTAGAGGTCAAGTTTGTGTAGATCCTTGAATGATATTTTCGAGTGGTAAATACTGGGTTGGTTTGGTTTTTAGTATAATATTTTCTTACTTTTGGATCTTGGAAAATAGGCAATAATTTTTCAGTTTTTGGGTAAATGTAAATCATCTGGTATATTAGTAGCTCAAGTAGTCTTTTTTTCAATCTCTTTATTGCTTCTTGTTTGCTATTTACTCCAACTTTTATTGGATAAGAGATATGACCTTTAATTATTTTATTGGGTAATAAAACGGATTGTTGGTAAACATTAACCAGTAAAATTCTTTTTACTTACCAATCCCGATAATTTATAACTGTAACTCTGTAAGACATCAGCCCTTGATAACTCAATGGCCACAATTGCTGCGTACGTCTAGATTCGAACCCTGGACAGATAGGATATTCCACCACATTCCCCACCAATTCGCCACAATCCTTGTGATTAATTTCGATTAAATGTTCATGATGTCCATAAACCATACACTCAGAATGTAAACACTACAGAGCTCGAGCCTATAAACAAACTCATCAATCTTGAATTTTAGACATAACATATATAAGTCAAATTTTTATATGAGCATCAAGTTTGTGCGTGAACGATAAAAGAAAATATTGAGCTCACGTTTTAAAGCTACTATGAAAAAGTTATTCGAGCTCGAGTCCAATATTCTTTTCTCGACCTGAGCTTAAACAACATGTTACTCGACCCAACTCCATTCGGCTCATTAACAGCCCTACACCAAGAAGTAGACCGGTTGTTTCATAAAGACACTGTGCTGAAAAATTCTTCACAAAATGGAGATATCAATCCAACTTAAATTTTCCATTAATAGATAGGATCATGGCCAAGCCCCAATTATACAACCATTCCTCTACACAACTACACCAAAAGTCTGTCTTTCTGGTTTCTAACATTGCAAAAACTGTACAAAATCACATGAAATACTATAAACAAACCAAGAGAAAATCATGAGCACATACATATTCACATATGAATAGAATCACAAACTTACCTCATTAACTTTGTGCCGGTTTGTCCGAAACCAACCGAACCTTGTTCAACGACTCTTTGAACGCCTGCCAAGCGACCGTATAATGTTCTTGAGACGTCATCCCTTCCTCAACGACTTGTAATGCCCGTTTATGCAAATGCACAAACCACTGAACCGGGCTGCCAACATCCACGTTATCGGTTCCAAGATCGGGCACATAAAATCGCTTAAAATCTTTCCTCCATCTCGACAGAATATACAGACTCGGGATTTCATCTATCCCGTTATGGTTAAGCACAGATAACGCATGTCTGCATAGATACCCTTTGAAGTTGAAACAGCTACAAATGCATCTTATCTCTAATCCTATTTTATCGAACATTACTTCGAGGGTTCTTACGGAATTTCCCTCGGTTTCTTGCTCGGTGATCATGTATGTCACGATTAAGCCGCTGGTATTCACTTGTGATACGTTAAAGCAATTCGCCATCATCTCTACTTCATATTGGAAAAGTGTAAATATCTGCTTTGTGTATAGTTTCGAAAGCTGTGATTCATATGTGCATATTGTTCTTAGCTTAGGGGTTTCTCGTGATTCGCAATCATCGAACGCTTCTTTTTGGATCTTGT
>LUCG01057579.1:0-34522 GCA_001633085.1 Carthamus tinctorius | reverse complement strand
CACCCCAGAAACCTGCATAGCGCCAAATATTTGTCTAACGTCTTCTAGCATTCCATGCCTTGAGTACATCGATAAAATTGAGTTCCAAGCTGGTGTGTCTCTTCGTTCCAACTGCTCGAAAGCTTTTTGAGCAAACGCCATGTTGCCACATTTCGCATGCAAATCGACAATGGCATTGCCAACTTTCCCTTTTGAACCGAATCCAAGTATCAAACTTTGGGCATGAATGAGGTTAACGACTCTGGAGGCATGTTCAACTCTTTGAGGCAATTCACCGAACAACCTGCGGGATTGAATTAGTTTGCAGTTTTGCAAACATATTGTCAGTAGACGGGAGTATGCCTGTTGCTCATGAATCATAATGAGTCGGCCAATCCAAAGTTGATGGGTTACTTGTTGCAAATTTGGCACACCAGGGCTGCAAAAAGTTCATTCTGTTAGTTTGATATATGCTCTTTTGTGACGCATCACGAGTTAAGGTACTACCGAGTGTTTTAGCTGATAGAGCTACAAAAATGTCAAGAAAAAAAATAGAAGTAAAACTGTAAACGCATTGCCACTTATGTGAAACAATGTAGTGTTGTTTCACTGCAGCAATTCAGCAAACAAATAAACAAATGGGCAGATAGCAGAGCATCAATCAGCAAGCAAATGAACAAACAAACCGAAGTGTATATACGATATTCCCGATTCCAAAAGAAACACTAGTAGCAGACCAATAAGCAAACCATAAAAGCTTAAGGGGTTTGTTTGGTAGTTGCTGAATGGTTTGACAAAATTAAGTGGTCGGAACGACTATGTACGATATAGTGCAGAATGAAATATGGTTGTTTGGTAAATGTTCCGAAAGGAACAGTCCGAATGACAACAAATTACCATACTTTCATGTGAGCATATCCAAAGAATCTTTCTACTCCTAGGTTTGATTTGTTTATGTAAACAGTTTGCTTCTTGAAGATGCTAACAACTAGTAGCGATGAAAATAAAAAGGTGCACAAGAGATTGTAATCTAAGAAATAGATGAAATCGAAATCGAAATCAAAATCGAACCTTTTATAGTCACTGATATCAAAGTATTTGGGGTCTGAAGGTTAAGGATACTCCCTCCATATGTATGTAACTGCAAACAAGTTACATTCAGTTTCATGGATGGAAACTAGACGACGATTCTTTAGAACCCTACCACACATCAATCGGGAACAAAGTGAAGAAAACAACAAGCCCTTATTAATGGCTTTCAAAGAGCCTCGATTGAGGTTACAAATGCCTTTAATGGCACCAGAATTCATGCGGTGCTACTCTGCCAATAACAATAAACCCTGCACACTGATTGAGCCAGTCGGTTTATGACGTATAAAGAACCGGAGTGAACCAGTCGGTTTATTGATAAAACTGATTGAGCCAGTGGATCGAACTTGTAAAAAACCGGTTGACCCGATGGATCGAACAAGTAAAAACCGGCTGACCCGGGTTTTCTTTTTAAAAAAACTTTCGTTTTTGAGTTTTTAAAATATTTTGGATTGATGTAAAACTTGTTGTTATATGTTATTTAATGTTTTTGGGTTGATTTACAACTTATTATAATATGTATTTTTAATGTTTTAACTTGTAGACATCAAATTCTTGGTTTTACACATATATGTATGTCGAAAAATGAAAAAAAACATAAAGATGCTTGAAACGGGTTGAACCGGTCGAACTAAAAAACCGGTTTTTAAAACATTGCCTAATCCTATTTCTTACTAAATCCATCGAGTATTATTCATTGACCGGGCTCAAACCCACAACCACGAGAGAGGGGACACCTTAACAACATTTTAAATGCCGTTGGGCTACAAACCCGTTGGCCATCGAGTATCCTTCATGTTCCCAAAGATGCTTCAACATCAATAACGAGACGAAACCCAAATATTTATCTTTTGCAGCCAAACAAACACGTGAAAAAAAAAACCTCGTCTGGTCGTCGAAAACAATGGAATTACGAAAATTCTAAAAACGCGTTTGATTAAAATTGTGATATTTTTATTTTTCATTTTAGAAAATCAGAAAATAGCTTAGAAATTTTTAGAAAATTATTAATACCGGTTTTTTAATTTACATATAAGTTTAAAAAACAGGAAATTTTCATTTTCATAGAAAAATTTTGAAAACTAAATGAACCAAACATGTTTTTCAAAAATTTTATTTTCGTTGGAAGAAAAATTTTCCACAACCTAACGCACCCTAAATATTTCTTCTATTCTCAAATCAGTTTCAATGACAAAGAGGAACGAAAAAAATCTCACGTCATGGTTAACATGCGGTTAATCCAACATAGGTATAAAATCGATGGTTGAACATTAATGATGGTTTTAAACTGCTAAAAAGACTAAAACATTCTTATGACTAAACTCACTTTTTAACGGCATATTTTGGATAGAGTTAGATTTAGGGACCCAACACGTTATAAAATCCAAACCACGTGAACGTAATCCATAGATATTTCATTTTAAAGACCAATTATGTAATTCACTCTAGAAAAATTTAAAATGTTATATATAGTGTGCTATGAGATTTACCGTGTGAAAATCTCACACCGTAAATATGCAGTATGAAACCACAAATAGAGATTGGGTTTTTTTATGTGTGTTGTACGGTTATGATCAACAAATAGGCCAACCAATCTTTTTACCGATCAATTGGAGTTGGTCTAATAAGAAAGAACAATTATGATTAGGTCGCCCCTGCTTATTTTTTTATTTACTTTAAAAACAACAGTCAAATGATCTATTTTTATTGATTTTACGAAAGTTTAAGGATTTATAAGTTTGAAATGACCGTCTAGTGACTTTAGGAAGTTTGGTGGCAATCCGACATGATTTGAGCGGGTTTTGACGACCAATGGGTGTCAATCGTAAGATTTGGCTAATGGGCGTCGTGTTTAAACACATATAACTTTTGCCAACGGGTTTGTTTTTAGCTTATGACCAGTCAAATCGAAGCTTGGAACGAGCATCACGCCATAGGTAGAAAATTTTGTGGTAATACAATATGATTTGAGTTGGTTTTCGACAAACTGCATGAAGCGTGTTCGTTTAATTTGGCAAATGTGTGGCAACGACAATTTTCGACAGGATAACGTTTTTATTTCAAGTCCTTTCTAGTGTAAGACTAATCATTAACAATGCAGATGATCCACAAAAGTTTCCATGGAAATCCAGCACAGTCGATTCGGACGAGAAAACTCCAAGAGTTATACCTTTAAGGGTGTTTGGTTCACAGAACTCCGATAGAATTTGAAGGAATTGGATTGATCGATTACATCGATCAAATTCCTTCCAAGGCCCCATTACCAATAACCGGGCTATTTGTAAGTAGGCCGGTTACGGATATGGGACTCAAGGCCCAGCCCGGCCCAAGACCGGTCCTTGGCCTAGACCGGCCCGGCTTTAGCCCACCTCTAGTGTATTACACAAACTGCACAATTTCCAACACAAGAGCATTATTTTTATCTACTTTCTGATGCACATTTTCTCATTAACATTACAGATAGGGTGATGCAATTTTTCATAGTTATCTCTTTATCTTGCATCCTTTGTTTCTTCATTGTATCCATTTGTGTTTCATTGTGAAGTTTCACATTTAATCCAATAAATCACCTCTCAAGATGGTCTCAGTAAAACATGAATGCCTAGACTGCAGGAAGAAAGCAAGATATTTTCTACATGTTCTCTTCAATCACAAAAAATTGATAAACTTTTTACATTTAGAATAAAGAATTTTTTTAACTCTGAGCAACTAAACTAGTCCATGGTATTTAACCAGAGTATATACTAGTAATACAAACAACACAGAAAGCAAGCAGAAAGAGAAGAGAAGTAGCAAAAACACAGCCTAGCAGCCATCATATCAAAACTATTTTCAAAAGAAACTTGGAATCGTAGGTCTTCATCCCGATCACAAAATATGGACATCTGAGGTTTAAATAACTAGAGCAAATCCAGTAGAGGGGGCTGCTCAGATGATGGTTTTGGACGCGACTGACGACCACTCTGCCCTTGATTCCTACTACTTCCTCTCCCTCTACCAACAGCAGTCTGTGGAGGTGGAGCAAGTCTTGGTGCCTGCGCGCTCTTGGTGCTTGAAGCAAATATGGAACCCAAATCTGGAGCAGAAGTACCCATGCCCTGATTATTGTTTCTCAGGAATCCAATTCCATTACTTGGATATTCAATAGGATTATTGGCCCAGTTGCTATTATGGTTAACTGATTGATTTTCTGCCTTTCTGTTTACAGATATACCGTTGCTAGAAGCAGCAGCTCCAGGCCTAGCCAAAGACTGAGTAGGCCAGTTTGCAAATGGATCTAAATCATCGAAGCTTGCTGCATTTTTCATACCAGTATTATTATGGGAAATGTCAGAAGATGGCCGAGGAAGCCACTCGAAATCAACTGCAGGGCATGATGTTGATGTTGATGTTGATGTTGACGTTGATGTTTGCTGCTGCTGCATGGATGGCATAGGGAACTCCAAATCCTTTGAATGATCATGTTTGGGCTGACTTTGTGGTGTGTTTGTTACCACTGGTTTAGGTTCCATAGAGGATCCTCTTGCCGGGACCCAATCTTCATCCCATGGGGCATTACTTTTCAAGGAGGATGAAGCAGTTGGGACATTTTTCTTCAAAGGTTGTTGTGTGAAACTCCCATCAGGCACAGGAAACGATTTTACATCAACCCCCCCAGTATCGCTCATTGTTACTCCCTTCTTTTCTTCAACTTTCCTGCCATGATGAGCCCAAAAAAGAAAACAAAATTATCTTTATTACGTAGAATGTCAGTCAGGCTGTCAAAAAGTTACACATTGCATTTTACGGCAAAAAGGAATGGGGAAAGCATAAATACATACCTGAGAACACTCTTAACAAATGACATGTACTTTGCAAACTGCTGAACATTCAATTGTTGTGCAAGGAGAAGAGGCACCATTAACGGAAGAACATGCTCAACTACAAAGTCCACTCCATGCTAAATAACAAAAACAAGAGAAATGTGAGCTCTTACCAATAGAATACAATTGTCATGATGAAATATTAATTAAAACACACCACCTGTTTCAAAATGGAATTTGCTACCCCAAGGGTACACATAAGAGTTGGAGCAGAGCGGTCAACCGCAGTGCAACGCTGAATTGTTTGCAGGATCTCCAAGATAGCTGGCTTGTCAACAGTACCCACCATATCACCTAAACATAACAAAGCATTCACTCTCACCTGCCACAGTTTGCAGTATCAGAGGGACGAGATATATGAGGTATTTAAGCTTCTTGCATCATAGACAATCATTGTTATACACACACCCAGGACGGTCTCAAAATATTTTCTACATGATTTATTTTACATCAAATGCTATGATTTAAAGGTATCGTTTGACGTATTTTTGTATATACATTTTGAGAAAATACATAGAAAACTTTTTTGGTTCACATTCTGAAACAAAAATGACATGATAAAAAGTATCACTTAGTCAAACGAAAACATGTGAAAATAATACCTTATGAAACAAATATATATGAAACAATACCTTAGATAAAAAAGAATCATCTGAAAGAATAAGTTGAAGTTGGTTCTCACAGGTATGTAACCTTTTTGTGGTTCTCACAGGATTTTCTATGATATATACATAGGAACCGTAGGGACCACCTTAACACCCCTTCACACACTGTAACTTATGTTAATATAAGATGTGTTAAAGTTTTCATAGTTAATGTGTGTTACATGGGTTAATGTGTCTTAAGACTTCAGGTTACGATGTTTTAATGTTTTCATGTTAATATATGCAAGAGTAAGACTGTGGGGTATGCTAACATATATTCATGAATGTTCAGGGTCGTTATGGTATGCTAATGTATATTAAGGTTGAATATTTTCGTGTTAACATGGTCAGATTAAGGTGTGCTAAGCTGTTGAGGAGGTTAATCCATGTTAACCTCCATGTCCGCCAAAGTTCCCTTAATTATTAAAATGCTACCGCATCCACTGGCCATCCAACGGTTTTGGATGGTTCTTATGGATTTTAAAGTTCCTACCTGATATTGACTCTATATATTTTATATATACACCTTCACAAGTATATCATAATCGTATTACCTCTCCAAATTCAACCAAGCCTCGTCCCATAAGATAAAAATAACAATTGATAAGTTGATCAGTTGGAATAACTAACATACATATATGATATGTAACATACAACATGCTAAAAAAGATTACATACCGCAGCAACTGTCGTTTTGAGTGCCAAACCATGAACACGA
Source organism: Carthamus tinctorius (assembly GCA_001633085.1). Taxonomy (NCBI): domain Eukaryota; kingdom Viridiplantae; phylum Streptophyta; class Magnoliopsida; order Asterales; family Asteraceae; genus Carthamus; species Carthamus tinctorius. The sequence continues at coordinate 28,229 of LUCG01057579.1, read as the reverse complement.
GGCAAAATTGATTGTTTCACTAGCTGAATTTTAGTCAAAATACCAGATGTTAGCAACAGATTTACCAACATATTTAAGTAAAAGTAAAACAATAATGAAGTTATCACGGAAAGGGAGTCTAGACAAAACCTATCGAATATTGATTATTAAGCAAGTAGTTTTCACCACATCAAAGTTCGACAATGATTAAAACTAGAGCTCAGATTGTATATAATAACCATCAACTACCAAGTAAAACACCTTACACAAGCAATTGCAATGTAAATGGCTACCATCCACCACAAGATGACATTTACCCAAGGGTGTCTCTAGCAGAAATGTAAATGTGGAGATGAATGTGAGACCATACATTCAGGGCTCTGATTAGAAATGAAGATATATGAGAGATGGTTGGTTTGGCACCGGACAGGAGGAGCTAGGCAACACCATTTGAGGTGGTCTGGTTGGCTTGAATACAGAGTTTCAATTGCTTGTACTTGATCTTAAAGGTTTTTTTTCATCAAGGGAACATTTTTTAGGACAGTCGCAATAACACTTACCACATACATAAAAAGCCAACGTTGTAAACATGATGAGGAAGCATTACAAATGAAAATAATTTCTCCCATGCGGCTTTTATTAATTTGTCAACAACAGAAAAGCATAAGAAAATCTGAAGATGTTCACTTGAACTACAAGCAAAGGAGCCAATACGAAGAGGATGCATGAGATGGTATCAATGCGTTCTATTTGGCAAAGTGTCGTGGATATCCTCAAGATAGTGGCTCTCCCTTATACAAGTGCTTAGATTGGTAAACATAGAATAGAGGCCTACCAAATGGTATCATTGGTTTCATCCTATAAGTTACATTAACATCTGTCTATATTGGTACGATGGACTTGTTGGGCAAAGATTTATGCCTGATCCTTCTTGTTATTTTCTAATCAGCATCAGAGAAATTGTAAGCCAAAAAATAAAATTATGATAAGAACCAAACAAGATTATTGAATAAATTCACTTGTAACCAAGGAAAAGGTTGACCGACTCTCTACAGATACCTCACTTATTCCTAAATCTATAAAAGCTCAAATCAAACATCATGATCAACCTCTCCTTATCCCTACTAATAGAGTTACTTCATTACGAAAACAATATAATTACCTAATTAACCCCATGTGCAATCAGATGGGCCATCACTCCCCTCCCAAAAAGTCACCTTATCCTCATGGTAACCAGTGGGGGCTCTAGTGACAACCATAAGGCGTCACATGGGAGTCGCGCTAGTGGGGCCAAGAGAAATCAGACAAGGGAGGCTGATGGTTTCGTTAATAGGGCTAATAATAGCTTGATTGGAATCCGCCAAGGCAGTTGGGATTGACATGGACCCAATGGAAGAATTAATCTTGGGCTCAAGGAAAGGTTTAACAGCGAGCAATTTGACAGGAGAGTCCAAAAAACGTGGGGTGCAAAGGAGACAATAGGATTGTCTCAATAATTTCAAATTGATTGTGGGATTGTAATGTCCCCTTTCTATCCCCAAATCCTTTGGGTCTCCCACATGATCACCAACGTATGTGTCTTTCGGCCGCTGTCGAATTTGGAGTGTTAAACATTCCCTTAACTCCAAAACTAAAGCTCCCCAATTGGCTCAATGTTAATCCCAAATGGGTGGACTCCAAATCAAAGATATCATTAGGCCTGTTAGCAAAACCATCATCTCATTGCGCTTAAAATGAAGCCTTCTATTAGGCCAAATACTACATCTTTCAGCATCTTTGGGCTCACAAGTAAATGTGTTGTTGTGTCCATGTGAAATCCATCAACCTCATCCCCCATCAACTTTGCTTCTTTTAACTCATACATCCACTCCTGGCTGATTTCCCTTGCCAAACCCAGACCCACCAGCCAACTCCCATACCAAACCAAATAAACCCACAAAATCCCACCAAGAAGCAGGATTGGAGAAACGTACGCAGACCTACCTTTACCCTCAAGAGGTAAAAAGAGTTACAAGAAAACCCATGGATTGAGATTTTTTTTTGGAACACTTTAGCTAGAAACTTCTGTTTTGTACGCCACCTTTTGAAAGAAAGGCAGTTTTAGAAAAGATTGCTAACTAAAAAGAATATAGAAGGCAAGAAGAAAAAAGAGAAAACAGGTACGGGTAGTGGAGACAACTAAGCCATCAAGTCCTAGCCAACAAGAACATGGGACACTCCAAAAATTCCCTCCATCATCTTTCTTATGGCCCTGCAAACCTATTTGTCGTCCCTCTACCTTCCTATTCCCCCCTCCCCCCAACTACAAAACCCAACTAGCACTACTTGCATGTGATGCCTTATGGTTGTCGCTAGGGCCCCATCGCTTGTTGCAGCTGTACACTCCACCTGTCGTGCTGTCTGTCGGCCACACTTGTCAGCAGTCATACCATGTGTCCTCACACCCCTTAGTCTCGTGTCTACTGGAGTCATCCACCATCCTTACCGCCAATGGTCACACCTCCTTTTCTTGTTCCTCATACAATGCCCTTCCCCTTACTGTTGTTGCTCTCGCCAAGCTCTCCCTCCATTGTTGTTGTCCACTGTAGTTGCGGCTGTCGCCGCTGCTAGTGGCGTCCCTCCTGCAATATTGGCCTTTAGTAACTTGTGTGTTGGCTTTTCAGTGGACGAAAATCACGTTTCGATCTTCTCCTCCATGCAAGTAAATGTTCCCATCATAGTTGAATGGACCTTTATTATCTCCACCTCCAATTTTCCTGCCTGCTCTACCACTTTTTTGGCTGCCATTGGTCTCAGAAACTGCTTTGAAACTAACTTGATAAGAAGAAAACAGGATCATCAAATAAAATTAACCTGTAACTAATCAAAAGGTTGGCCAACTCTCCAAAGATCACTAATTCATCCTAAAATCTTCATTGAATCAAGCATAATAATCAACCTCCCCTAATCTCTATCTATAGTTACTTTATCATGAAAACGATATAGTTCCCTGTTACAGATGATTATATAAACTAGAATAAATTAGTTGTAAATTAGCTAGATTTATTTTCATTCCTAGTTTAAGGGTACGTTTCCTATCAAGAAGGAAAGTAGTTGTGTATTTATATGGTACCTAGTACAAGGGTAATTCAATAGAGAGAATAATTGATTTCTTCAAAACTACATTCCCTAATTTATTAATTAACCCTAGCTGCAATCCCAATGGGCCTAACAAAATATACCAAGAAGTTAGAAACGAAGACTTATATGAGACACCAGGTGAGGGTCATAGTCGATGCAAGAATGCCTTATTGATTTATTTTTTGCTCAATTACTCATATGAGACACCAAGTTGACTCATGCATGTGCTGCATATTAATCAGTAAATTTAAATTTTAAATTAACCCTTAATTTTCACCAATTACTCATCCGAAACACCAAGATGACTTATGCATTCCTGCACACTTTAAAAAAATTGGTTTTCACAAGTAACATAAAAATCAGCCAAGACATGCTAAACTTCAACAGTCAAAACATCAAGTTTGTAGCTATCATGCACCATCTATTATCATTGACCTACTAAATCTTGTTAACACGAAGGTGCATAGAAGAAATTGATATTACTTTATTAATTACCAGTAACAACAATCAATCATAGTTATTATCATGCAAATTTCACCTGAGAATCAAGTTTTGTAGCAAGGGATACAGTTCTTTTCAGCACTTCCTCTTGCATCCGAGGATCACTCTCATCATAAGCTCGCACAAGCATGGGCAAGACATGAGATACTAAGTGGTCCTGACTAACCTGCCATAACAGAAGATGCAATGAGGAAGACAAACCGGAGATGCATGGCAGCAACACATAAGTGAGCTTCAGATAACCAAAAAGAACAGACAGAAAGTAGTTTAGATAAGATGACATGACGCATCAGATATAGTAGTTTAGATATTAAATAGTAAACCAGAAGTAATTAATAACCTTTCCCATCATCATAATATACGCACTGGGAAGATAAATGTGCCAAAATGTTCTTTATAAAATAAAAGATTAGAGCTTCCGAATAATGTTTATTATAAACTTTTGAATGGTTATTACATGCCTACCATCCCTTATAGTCTCATGCCCGTAAGATAACCAAAAATATGAACTGAACTTGTTTTTATGTTGTTGTGCTTCTAAAGAACTATGAACTGCTCGGGTGATTTTCGATTGATCCATCTTCTACTGCATCTCTAAGTGGAAGAATATTTGTAGTTAAGTGGGTCGTTGTTTCAAGATGCTCAAACATAAAAAATCTTTCTCTAGCATATTTCATGACTTCAGTTGTATTAGATGGGTAAGCACATTAGTACACCTTATGTAAATCAAGTCATACTCTTAAGTTGATGCTCTTCCATTGCCCTGCTTCACATATATCAAATAAGACAATATGGTGATACTCTGGGGAGAACCTCGATCCTACCCCAAAACTTCAACCACAAGTGTGTTACACAATACTCCTCCTGTACTCCTATATTTTCCCATTGATGGTACGCTGGTATATATACAGCTTCACCAGAATCTCATAGTTTACAGGATTTGATAATACGCAAAAGGAGAGTATCCAACTATATAGATAGCTATAAAATTTGCTACCAAATGATAAACATAATCCCACGAAACCAGGGATTGTATTCCATATGGAGACCGAACACGCCCTCGTGAATGGACAGAATTGCATGTTATACTCAGACATGTTACGCCATCTATTCTTGTTTACAGTAGTTCGCATAGCATTTGCTGGAAGAGTTCTAAAGGTCATTTGCAGTGAAGAAACTGAGGTACATTGGCGCATTTTGGTCCTGTTTTAGCCGGTGCATCCCTCGACAACCATTTATTCTCTGGTACATGGAAAACATTGAGTTCATAGGAAAGGATTCTTTTTTGGAAGCATGCCCACCAGATATGGTTTGCCCCCTTTGTGTCAATCGTAGCTGGATTGACACATCTTCCAGGCAAGACTAGGAGGAATGCAGGTTGAAGTATTGTTGGGAGGTTTAGCAAGGGCATACATGAGGTTACTTGACAAGATGGCACGAACAGTGGCCACTTAGGCCTGTCTCATGAAGCAGGTGATTGGATTGAAGCTGATGGGGCTCACTCTCCACCAAATGGCAACAAGAAAAAAATGACGGAACTTTGGAAGATCCCACTTTGAACCTGTATGGAAGATGCTTTTAACTCGAAAGTACGAAGGCCGACAAGAGCTCTGCGCGGCACTTGACAGGTTGCTTGTTAGCTTGTTTTTTGTTTGTGGAGTTTGATGCCACATTCTCTTTATTTATGCTATCAATAGGCATTAGTGTGAAGCCTGTTCCAACCAAGCTAGGTGACAAATTTAGTTTTCTTTTTTACACTTTACAGGGTGGAGCATATTCCAATTTCCAACCATGCTTATTGGCGGGAGTCCCACCTTAGGTTGTAACTTTATCTATTATTTTAATAAAATTTCACCGAAGGTACTATCCCCCATCCAAAAAAATGTTGGGTAAGAGAACTCATGTTTTGTCCATTGTAGTAGTCACCAAGATCCAACACCATGTTATACACAAATTAGAAACATAGACGACTCATTGGATATTTTAACAAGAGTAATTTAAGGATGCATTTATAGCATGAAATCTACAACATGATTCTCCATCTGTTTTGGGTGGGAATCTCATCTCGTGGAAAACCAAGAAAGATATGGTAGTGACTTTCAAGCATCAAGTCTAAGTACCGTGCTATGGCATGCTCCGCTTCTGAGTTGACAAAGATATGACAACTATCACGGGGAATAGATGACCTTCCATGTTTAATAAAAATGATTTATGATAACAAATCCGTTCACATTCCACAGAGCCCAATTTTCATGGAACCACAATGAAGTAGCTTGTCATTTTTTTCATAGAGAAGGTAGTTGACACTTCTTGTGAATCTCCTATGTCCTATCAACCCAATTTAGATACATTCAGAAGATTGAGTTGCAAACATCTTAACGACATTATGCTTAAACAGGATATCTACATCAATATCTATATATTTTTATTATATGGGGTTCCTAAGGTTTTCGTTATCTTGGCTCAAGAACCACCTGTCTACTCTAAATATTTCATGTTCTCCTTTGGTTTCTACTCTAAGTACACTTCCCAAGAGTACTATCAATCAATAACAATTAGGAGAGAAGATGTAAACGGCAGAAAGAAACAGAAATAAATACCTAATTTGTTAATATATAAAGAAGAATAAGTCTCGACAATAGGGTATATCGAAAAGGCATTATAGATAAAGAACAATAATATTGCCACCCTCTTACCTTGTTGACAATTAGCTCTGCATGCTTTACAAGTAGCAGTAGCGTCTCACCTGCAGCAGTGCTTAGGACGGGAACAAGAGCAGGCAGGGTTGATGTCTCGAAATCATATTTATCCTGCAATACGTCAAGATACATTTGGCCACATGATCAATACGCAAACATATCACACCAACTAAATCAAAGTACAGAAGTCTAACATTAGATACTAGATATCCAAGCACACAGGTTTTTATACGACACTATCAAGAAAAAGCATCACACGCTAGATAGAACCTAGAACCCCATAGGATTCCAATGAAGTGGTTTCCAGAAGTAACATTGCACAAAAATCAAGTCAATGATAAAAAGCATGGTGGATTCAGGAAGCCAGTATATTCCAATAAATTATGGAACACTAGAAAAACACCTAGCCATGTAACAAGAACCTTCAAAACTGTAATGCACAAGCATCCTGTTGTGGTTCAACATTTCTTTATTCCTCTCTTGTTCCAGAAAGAATAAAAAGAAAAAACTCCGCCATTTGATACCTAGCCTGCTACCTTCCAAATGAAAATATCATATGGAATTACCAATTTATCACATTTTTTCATTGTACTTGTTACAAAGTAAAATGTAGTTATCAAAATTTTCTCACAAGTTTTGAGACAAAACCAATCTTAGAAGACTTAAAAAGTAACCTGCTTGGTCGCAACATCTAATAATTCTTTTGTGAAATGTCTTATTTATTAATATCATCTAAGACTGAAATTAGGTTTTCCTTGATTCCAAGACTGAAGATGTTATCCTATGTGACTTCAATTTCTTGTTACTGTAAATTGAGTAAACTGTCCAATTCTATTGTTCACCCATTCTTCATAATGTAACACTGTATTTGAGGGTATGATTTCATGCCCAATCCCGTTTGAAAGACTTATTATTTAAGTGAGTAAACCCATTTCTTTTACATTTATCTACAGACCAGCAATTATAATGTTCCAATGATCAACACAGAGTTCTTTTCAAGAGATGCCAAAGCACCAATTTCTCAGTTTCTGATAAATATAGAGTGGTTTTCAAGATATGCAAGAGAGCCAACTTCTCACTTTCTGCCATGTATTAGGAAGCTTGATGGTTTTGGTTCACTCTCCTCTTCTCTACACTTTACTAGTATGACAAACATATTACCTATACTCTTATTATCAGTTATCACCTTCTTGATTTTATGAACGAAAGACAAACTGACAAACTCATTCTCATGCATATATATATATATATAGATATGCTAAATTGCTGATTATAATCCGTTATTGTGGATCAAGTTGAAAGCTAGGTACAAACCAATATTTACAAACACTTCGAGGTTGGCTGTCAACTTGGAGGAACCATATCGTGGGTATTTTTATTTCTCCTCCATCTACTGCAACCTATTAATATTCACATAGAGCGTTAAAGTGTAGATAACTTAACTAAACCCTTATGAAAGACTCGCGAAGACTTCATATCTGACAAGTTGGGGATGATTTACATTTACAGTCCCATTTACGGAGGAGGTTACAGGACTCGCAGTAGTCTAATCTTTTTAAAGTTTATCATAATATTCTTAATGTTCTCCTAATCTTCATAACATTTCTAATACCTATTTAAACGGATTTCCTACATCGATAATAAACATTCTCTTTTACCTTGAATAAAATTACATAAATTACGAGGCTTACAGAAAAATAACAAAACTATAACTATAGGCGCTAATACATTATTGTGATTTTGTTGGATGGTTGCTTGTTTAACCATGCATTTGACCAATTGAGGTTATTAGTTTGATCCAAACAAAATGAGCAAAATGAATTTTGAGCACAACCTCATCGCATCAACAGAAAACAATACTAAGCTACACAAGCTCTATTATAATATTAAGAAAAGTTAAGTCATTCAATACTTAATATAAATATCAGTTTCACATATTGAACAAAAGTGAACATTTATCACTATACATTCTTTAATATGACATTGTATGTAACATAATACGAGCTGATTTATCATTAAATATGATGAAGATTTTTCTTGAAAATGATGTTTTCAGCAAATATGGTTTTATATTTAGTTGGTGAGTATTTGTCCTCTATCTACACATGCAGTAACCTCTTGCAAATGGAATTGCAACAACTGCTTCACCTTTTCCAAAACATTTCAAATGGAATTGCATAAGCCACATGAAAAAAGATCATATATGAGTAGCTATATAGTACCTGAGACTCGGCTATCATTAAAACCATGGGCAGAATCATTGGTTGCATAACCATATTCCTAAGCTCTGCACAGAGAGGTGGAAGGACCTACACAAACAAAAAGAAGTTCACTGTCATTTTATTAAGCTCTTAGAAAAGAGAAGGCCAAATTAAAGTCCTACAGTAGGAACAGCTAGAATTCACATTGGTGCAATGACATAAACAAAATGCAGAAGATACCACTAGATCCATGTATAAAAAATTGACATGCAACTGGAAATTATTTCATGACCCATAATTTCAGCTACAACATCAAGCACACAGTGAGACTGGAAATTCTTCAACCTTATATCGTAAAACCCGAGCATCAAAATCTTTCCACATGTCCAATAATGCTTTTAAAAACTCTGACTTCTGCATGTTATCTCTTTCCTGAAACCAACAAAATATCAGCATATAAGAAAAAATTGTACACGCCACTTGAGCATCATCTTAAAACAAGCATATTTAATCCAAAAGCTTATCATTATTGATGATATAAATTCGATGCACGCACAAGCATGTGGTCCAGAAAGCGAAGTGCTCGCAACCTAGTGTCATCACAGAAAAAGGGAGAACCTGAAAAGAGAGAACAAATATAGAATATTTGAGAAGTCAAATGATATGAAGATGAAATCATGTCATTCTCACTTGAGTTTTGCTATTTACTACCAACTGGATTACAAACATAGAAGAAGAATAACCAAATTTTCTAATCATAAAAAAAAACAACAAATTGTCCACGAACCACACCAAAAACCAACAGACCACACAATATCACACTGTAAATAACATATTTCAAGCCCTTCAGTTGCAGTCATAGGAGCCAGAAGCATCTTGGGATGAGACCAATATCAACACAACAAAAGTTTTACAAGAATCTTCTTTTAAAATCTTTAATCTTCCTATGTTTTCCTCATGATTTTTCCAAAACTTTTTTGAAGAGGCGGTCTTCACTCAAACGACCTCTCTACTCGTTGGGGTAGAGAAAAGGTCCATATATACATCCTACCACCAGATCCTACTTCCAAATAAGATTTATTGAGCAAGTTCGTGGTTTGGTTTGGTTTATCACTTGGGAAATGTCAAAACCAAATTCCATATGAATAAACTAGTAAACATTGAACAACATGGAGATTAGAGATACATGGGTCTTGGTTTAACTGTTCAGGGAGGCAAAATCAGGTATTTAAAGTGTTATTTTTACCTCTGCTAAACCCATATTGACTAGGTACTTTAGTCAACATGAAACAAAACATCAAGTATGGTACGCAGACACAATTGGACTAGACGGGAAGTCTGTTTAGTGTTTAGTAAGACTAGGATTGAACAAGACAGAACTAGACAAGTTCCCCCAAAAAGTAATTTGATGATTTTATATATCATAAAATAGCTATAATTTACACAAATAAAGTAACTGGTTTGATTAATAACATTTTTACACAATTTTCATAGACATATATATAATAATAATACCAAATTTGAATGAAAATTAGATATAATTTATTGTAGTTTGAAAAAACCGATTCATATAGAGAAGAAATTATGTTTTATTTGGTTTGGAAGATACTTCTCGATAGGCGAAAGCATGGTGAAGATTTTTGCAGCAACAATGGTTGTGGAGGTAGAGACATTGGTGATTGGTGGACGATGGTGGTTGTGGATAGTGGTGGTGGTGGTGGTGGTCGACAATGATGGAGGAGGAAGTTGTGGCCAATGAAGTGGAGGTTGTGATGGGTGGTGGGCGGTGGGCGGTGATAGTGGCAGCCTATGGTGGTGGTATTTATGGTAGAGGTGAGGTGGAGTGGCAATGGTGCTGGTGGTGGCAATAAATGGTGGTGGTCAGTGGCCAATGGTGGTTGTGGAGGTGGTGGAGGAGGTCATTGTCATGGAAGAGGTGGAGGTGGCCGATGGTGGCTACCGGTAGTGGCGGCGGCTGCGACTAACGGTAGTGAACACTAAAACAAATACCATATTAAGAGTATGTCAAACGAGCATTAATTAGTAATATTTAGTTTCTGTCTCATTCTTGTCCCACGTTGTTCCCACCTATTTTGGTGGAACAAGTAAAAGCTTTTTTTGTCCCATATTTTTCCACCTTGTCCCACTTCTTGTCCCTGTCCCATGTTGCACCAAACATGGACAGTGAATTCTTGTTCTGTCCTATGCCGCACCAACCATGGGACAGTGAGTTTTTCCCTTCCCGTCCCATGTACCAAACGCAGCCTGAGAAATCTTAATACATTTTAAGCAGTTTGCCATGGATGCCACAAGTCCAAATATACACTATAGTGTACTCCCAAAGACACAAATCCGATTTATCATTTGTTTGCTATAATATGTTGATTGCAACAAAATATAGCTTAGACATTGTTACTTAGCAAGAAGCGGAAACATCATGTGCTAGAAGAGCAAAAGGTTGTTGAATTCCCATGGATACCACTGGTCCAAATATACAATACTGTGTACTCCCAAAGACACAGATCCCTTTTATCATTTGTTTGCTATGATATGTTGGTTGCAACAAAATGTAGATTAGACGTTACTACTTAGCAGGAAGTGAACCTCCGGTTCTAGATGAGCAAAAGGTGGCTGAACGCTTGTACGATCACTTGCAATATTATAACACAGGAAATGGAAGAGGGTTTAAATTTTGTACTTACCATAACAATGCTAAATCTAATTACAAATCCAGACAGCAGGGAGTTTTGAAATATTTTAAAGCACGAAAATGGAATTAGTCGGTGACTACATCTGTACATCCATTTGGGTAGGAAGACGCCCCTGATTTTACTCGTAGCTGAAATCACTAATCAATAAGAAGAGATAACCCTAATTGTCGGCATCCACTATTCTTCGTAACAGCAATCTAGAATACAGCCTGACTTGATGCACGATACTTTTCAATTGTCAAGATGAGCCAGGTGAGCAGCTTGGGTTAGTAGGATGCAAGTATATGTGACAAGTTCAATCAAGTCAGCACCTAGTGGAATAGAGCTACAATTAGATGTCATCTTCCCTTTTCAAAAGAACATGTCATCCTGAATATGCAAGACAAGGATAATTAGGACTCCAAAGTGGGTAGTACCATTTGGTTGAGACTAGTATTATTTTCAAACATGATTATGAATCTCATTGTCACACCTAAACATTACCCTACACTTGTGAAACTATATTTTAAAGGTGTTCCTTGGATACTGGATATAGGAAGCAAAGATTATCCTGCGTGTTTATTATGATTTTGTGATTACGTACATGGTCATCTTAATGTAACATGGGAACCTCGTATACTTCTTAATATTAAAATTTTGCCTTGCTCCTTGGGTGATTGCCTCTTGCCTTGCCATTTACCGTAGGCAATAGGAAACTTTATTGACTTAGATCAACTCAAACTTGACAAAAATGAAGAAAGAATCTTAAAATAATAATAACTGCAGTATAGAAACATGATAGTTTGGTGAGCAATTGAACATGCATTTATAACCAATCATACATAATGTTAGAATCCACGCAGATCTTTACCAGTAAAATCCAAAGCTGAGGGTCTTAGAGCCTCATTTGCCGAAAGCATTCTTTTCAAGTCAGCAACTAGTTCGTGGGGAATGGATGAAAAAGCCTCGCTGGATAAGTATGTCAAATTATTCATGTACTGCATGGAAGTGCACAAAGCCACTATTAAAGAAAATAGACGACATGTATTATTTAGTTATGTTGCTAATATACAAAGTGTATCTATGTGCAAAACTAAAACCATCTTACGTCTTCAATAAATGAAACATTTACATGCATCAATTGATTATCAATTTATCATCATCCATACAGTTACTTCTATTCATCATTGTGTAACTTTATCTTCCAAGGGTCCACTGTCTCACCAAAAATATACATTTATTTGCTATTTGAGGAATCACCTTTTACCTCCCACTTTGGCGTCAATGCTCGTTTTATTATCAGCAACCGGTGTTCACTCAGCTTTAATGGATATGTGCAGCAGGGGTTACGAAAGCGGAAAAAATGCTTGCAATGTTTTTTATGTATTTCAAATAATACATTATATATTCATTTCCAACTTGGTAAGTCCTATAGGTCATGTACATGATTCCCTCCACCACCTGTTCTCTAATAAGATGTCTATCCACTTTCACATGCTTAATTCGGTCATGTTGGACAGGATTGAGAAATATATTAATCGTTGCTTTGCTATTACACTAGAGCTTGGGGCTTCTGTCAAAACTTCTTTGGCACGGCTTCTAGCCACCACATTTTGTCTCTTGCTCCTCCATGTTTGGAACCATTCACCCTCTTCCTAACCAAGCATAGGTAGAAGCCCTCTTTCCCATACATAACATGGTTCCAAACAACATGAATAGTTTATAGTCAACTCAATATCGGCGAAATCCCCCCATTTAATATCTTTATTACGGATTCTCTTGTAGTGCACCCTTCATCGAAATCGAAAGAGTAGGCGGTTGAAAGACCCACCTCCGAATAAACCCTTTAGGTTGTGGATAGCTTATCGGTCCTGTATACTAGATTCCCTCATACAAGAGTACGTATCCAGAAGTAGACCTCCTATATGTGATTCACTTTGCCCTATCTCATTTGGTGTCATGGTTTTGGTGGCTTCGGTCGTAATTTCACTTATGGTCTTCAAGGATGTGGATTGCACCATCACTAGCAAGGGTTAGGCAATCCGTGGCGTTGATACCATGAAAGCAAAAGAATCCTCAGTGTTTTTTATGTGTTTTAAATAATATATTGGAGCCTCTATATATAGTAGAGCTTAGAAACATATCCCCTAAATTATGGCATAAGGATAAGGAAAGGGATTGAAACAATCCCAGTAAAATCAGAAAACAAATAATCCTAATTTAAGGCATATCAATAAATTTGAGATTTCAACAGGTTACTTAACATTTCCAAACACTCAGTTACCCAACATCCCTTATATCAACTTCTGTAACTCTCATTCCATTCCTCCCTTTAATTCAAATTAATAACTGGTTGATGCTCTCTAAAATACAGTTGCATTTGGTTCCATGAATGTAGTAGCATTTTTTATAGTGCTGCCATTCCATAAAGCTGTTCCTTAATTTTTGGGTCAATGCAACTGCTTGCCTATTTTGCAGAGCATAAATATAGTTACATATGTGCAAATATATATCTTTTTAATTGTCAAACAAGTAACAGATTGCTATGAGATATTTTTGAAAGTTAACTAAATGACCACAAATGAAATAGATGAGTTATGTAGCTAAGTTGTTATCAGTGAAAGAAAAAAGAACCATACATAATGCATTTTTTTCCTAATGGACATCAGAATACAAGTTATAGTATCAGAAATATCAAAAGGCATAAACTTTTTATCTTTGGGGAGGGGGTTTGTTTACTATATTCAAGAAAGGCACCAAGAGCTTGGAATGCATCTGCTTACAAATACCATAAAGACAGAAAACTGTAGATGGGAAGGGTCTAATGTTGCATATTACTTCTAAGAGCTGGTGCCTTTCAACAAATAGATTAATATAATCATGTTTTAATTAAAGGCAGATCAATACCATTTTCACATTGTTGTGGCAGTCAAACAAAGGCCTTTTAGCAATCAAATGGTAAGCAAGGCATCCAAAACTAAAAATATCAGAAGAGCATCCAAATGAAGACCCCTTGTTCCGGACTAGCTCTGGAGCAGCGTAGTTCAGTGACGGCTGAAGAGGCAGTAGTGAATCTTCAACATCATATTCCTGATATACAGAAGCATGTCAAATATAGTTTTTTAAACAACAAAAAAATGTTTGCAATTCAGTAAGATACTAAGAAATTAGCTATTAACAATCATGTATAAAACTAAGAACATACAAGTTAAAGAATGGTCTACAGAAACATGGATTGTATAGAACCACAAGGGTGGTGGGATACTGGCAAAAGGCCTAGGGGGATGTGGTGGAATAACCCATCTACCCCGGGTTCGATCCAGGCGCTAGCATCCTGTGGCCAGGCTTAGTCTCAGATGGCCATATCTTCATTACCAAATTGCCAAGGATGTAGTCTAGGCAAAACCTAGCTGAACCTTTTCCCAAAAAAAAACATGGATTGTATAGCATATGTAAGGGGAGATAGGGCCTTCTACTTTATAAGGTTGCCATAAGTAAGAATAGGGACCATATTGAAATGAGTATAACAGCAGAGAATGAAATTCAATGCAAACATTAACTAAAAATGGATCATCATATACCACATCCATGTGGTAAGGAAAATTCATTAAACAAGCAGCCAAATGCATGCCCTTTGATGAACAATCATTGCTAGTTGCTGTAATAGCCCATTTTCAAGCTTAGATATCATTATGATAAGTAAACCGATAGAATTCAGGACTTATCGAAACCTACATATGCATTCAAAGAATTCTACACTTGCAAATAAGATCGAGTCCAAGAGGGTATGGTACAATGATAACCTATAACAAAACAATGTTAAATGGCCTAATCAATTCACTAACCAGTTAACAACCATGTGTCGACGATCAAACCAAAATATTATGATACAGTAATAAGTAATTGAGTATCTAAGAAATAAACCTATTGGATATTAGTATAGGCATAGCTAAAATTATCTAACAAAATTAGATGTCGTTCTGGAGCTCATATTGAGTACAAGTAATTTTTACATATGAATGTTGAAATGTAAATAAAAATGAGACGATGGTTGCAATGTATTTATTTTTATAACAAGGGTATTATGATATGCAAATTTAAATGAAGTGCTATAAAATCTTGATAATAGTTTAAGAATGTATTCATTTATAATACTAAGGATAATGATATTTGCTAAAAGAACCTCAAAATTTTATTTATAATGCTAGAGATAGTTGGGATCATTAAGTGGCTAGTAAAAGAGGGTTATGTGGAGGTAAAAGATAAGTTTCTTTTAAGGTTTAGCCCCAACTCACCAGTGGTAATCAATGCCACCATAAGTGGCAGCTATAAAGAGAGGATTTCTTCTCTTTTGCATAATTTCTTACTACAATCTCCAGCAAAAAGCCTCCATACAGAACACATATAAATCGTGTAAAAAAAACAGGGACGAAGTAAAAAAGGAAGAGGTAGAAGCCTCAAGGAATTTTATTGAGCTTCATACACTCTTAACATTTACCATAACTAAGGTGATTATTTGGTTTAGATTTAAAATGTGATACACTCTACATATAGATTTGATAAAGCTTATATATGCTCCATGCTATGATTTTACATGGCTCAAAAACTTTGTTGCATCATTAGCTTGGTAAACTTGTACATTCTGGGTATATCATTGAAAACTTGATATAGGTAGAGAATTTCATGGTAAATCTGCTAATGTTGAAAGTTTCATATGGTTAAACTGTTCCAAAACATGTTTTCTGCATAAGCATGTAAGCATTTGAGTTGCTTTGTTCTTGTAATGACGTTGGAATATGGGATTGTTCAACCGAGAATATTGTCAAAAGTTTATGTTCATTTGGATAATAAGATATTGCATAGCTCAATTAAATGTTCTCCATTTAAGACTCTGTAGGCAAGACCCCCCTGCCATTTAGAAGTACAAGGAGCGGTCGTCGATCATATCATCGGTGAAGGATATCTTGTTAAAAAGAGATAGCATGTTGAATGAGCTTCAAATGCATTCGATTCGAGCACAGTAAGAAATGAAACAAGAAGAGATAGCATGTTGAATGATATTAGCAATACCAGGAGTGACCCTATAGAAATATTCAAATATCATTATTTCTGAAACCCTTTCTTCACAAGCTTTTCAACGCTAAAATCTTGGGCTATTAAAGTACTTCTTGGAGGTGGAAGTAAGAAGAAGAAAGAAATGTATCTTCCTATCTCTAAGGATGTATGTGCTTGATTTATTAAGTATTAACCAAGACAAGAAATCTAGGGGTTAACCATGCACTAATACGATGTCACCTAATTTAAAGCTCGATAAGAAAATGTCCCAAGATCTTAAAATGTATAGAAGGTTGCCCGAAAGCTAAACTATCTTTCAATAACTCATCCCAACTTCGCATATACAGTTAGTATTGTGTGTTGGTTCATGTCTTCTCCGTCAGTTCATCGCTAAGTAGCTTCAAAACATAAATTGTATATTGGAGGAGCTCCTAGGTGTATAATAGATGGTCACACTTTGGAGGAAATTTGGTTCCATGAAAAAAGCACGAAATGAAATGTGGTATCTCACTCTAGTGCAAAATCTCAATCTACTTGTAAGATAATATGGGTATATCACTTCAAATTAGTAAACTGAAGTTGCCAACAAACCTATTGTGTGACAATGAAGTTGCTCTCCATATTGCCTCTGACCGTGTATTTCATCAACAAACATAACTTACTGAGATCGGCTACCATTTTGTTTGTGAAAAGTCCAATAGAATTTAATATCTACAAACCACGTAAACATGAAGAACGTCTATGCTCTAGGTTGAGGATGAAAGTAACAAAATAGGATTGCACATATTTAGAAGGATTATTAGAGGTTTGATTTAAAGAAATTTAATTTGATCCCCTTTCTTACATAGCCTAGCATGTCTAAATAATATAATGGAAGAGTTAAATACAGTTTGCTTTCAGAGACAAATCTCATCCCCCCCCCCCAAAAGAAATCTAGACCAAATATAAGATTATAATCAGATTAGCCATTATCTAACCAACATACAAACACCATCATGAATGATCAAAGTGTTCTTTCCCATTAGTACTTTACACCTCGTGTGATGCACAGAAGTATCAAAGTGTATCGCTCCCCAAGGTCAAGTTGACAAATATCATGCCTAGCACATATATCATGTATGTTGTGTTACATAAATAAAAGAAAAGGTTGTTCCAATTTACTTCCACAAACAAAAGTCGCTCCCCTCGCCCACCTAAGTTAAATGTAATCAGATCAACCATTACCAAACCAACATATAGACACCATCGTGATGCAGAAAAGTACTAAGCATAGTGGTGGATTGGGATAGGTGTCATTTGGTTAGTCAAAGTTGTTGGCATGGGGTGGCATAAAAGCATGTGAGAAATATAGTGGTAGGCATCAGTTTGATAATTGGAGTTTGGCAAGTGTCGTGGGAGAGATCTCAGCCTCTCAAAAACTTAGAACCCATGGCATCCTTTGACTCTTTCAATTCTAATTGAAACTACACATTTGATCATCAAAGTGTTCATCAATTGGTATCAAAGCAGTACGATCTATGAGATCGCGATGAGCAATTCATCAAGAATCGACAAATCGAAGGGAATTCAGGGACAATGCATGCCAAATTCAGTTCCCTAAAGAAGATGTACAAGTTTTAATGAAGCAGATGGAGTTGTTAGTCAAGAATCAAGATGCAGAAAACAAGAATCAGATAGAAGTTGCCACACTTGAAAGAACAGAAGTTGCAGATTGTGCCGGAAAGGGCAACGGAGTCTGGATGCGGTTTTGTGATCCAAGGAAGAACATTGGAGATGCTGTCATTTAAGAGAGTGGATTCTGATGGTTGGGTGATTTATGCTGAAAGGTACTTTGTGTTGAACCGATTAACCAAAGAGAAGAAAATTGAAGTTGTTGTAACTTGTTTCAAGTGGGTAACATGTTATGCTGGTTTCAGTGGAGAACCGATGCCAACCATTTACGAGATGGGATGGACTCAAGGCGATGTTACCACAGTTTAAGCCAGGTCAAATTGAAAAAGTAAATATGTATTTGTTTATCACCAGGAGATTTTCTTTAACAGACTTTGTTGTCTTCATTTTAAATATATTCTAGGTTTCATCAGGGTCACTAACATCTTCACCATTAGGAGTAACTATGGACACTTGAGCTCACTAAGGCACCACAACTGGCCACCCACAGGAAAGTCAGTGGTCTCCTTCTATGTATTTCTTTGATGCAAGGAACATCATGCTAACCTTCATAAATTCACCAGAACACAACTACTATTACCCTGTGCATACTACAAATGATAGGCATGCATACATATCAATGACCAAAAACTCCAAAAACATTTGAATTTTTTTGCTATGGCAATGAGGGGTTGAGAATGAATGTGTAAGAGTTCCTACCAAAGTGATGACTTACAGAATAATGGAAGGGCTGCACAGCAGATAAATCTGCAGATGACTGGTCTGCTGATATTGCAAAACTGAATCCACCAAGCTTCCAAGCTCCACTTGAGTTGATGAAGACAGCCTGAAATTTCCGATGAAGAAACATGGTCAAATTATATGCTTACCCACTGGCTGCAGATTTGGGCATTAAATATATCCATTATCCAATGATCAAATGTATGTTCCTCTACGTCGAATTAGGAGTCTCGGTTTGACTTTTATGATCTTCAACTGGGAGTGAGAATTCAGCATAGATGATTGATGATAAGTTATTTACATCTATGATGATTTTTCACCAATGTACGAACACCACCAAGCACATAGCTTGCAACTTTCAAAAAATAGACCTATATTCTTATATATTTAAAAATGTTCGATTCAACCACAGTAAAAGTTAGATTTTATCGTTCGACACAGGAAGCACTACATATGTTTCATTCATAACCTGAAAGCGAATAACAACAGGATTGACATCCAAATAAGTAACAGTCCTAAAGCAGATAGATGCATATGAGTACCAAGCAGAAGTGTTATCAGAAGATGTTTGTGTATGTATACCTCCGGGGATATGTTACGATGAATGAGGCGGGCATTATTGTGAAGAAAGTCCAAAGATTCTGCTACCTGAAGTAAACCATGCTTCACCTCCAACAAACCCATTTCCTACACAAGAAAAAAGATCAACACATTTACTAATCATAACACATTTATTACTGATGATGTGCAGAACTAAATCAAAATCAAATAGTAGGTACCTACCATCCCTTGAAGTTCCTTTGGCACTTTGGAAATGTTGTCCAATATCCCAAGGGCATTGGCCACAGAAGCAAACAAAGGCTCGGTAACCAACGCCATGGCATTCTTATTCTCATCTAGGGCTTGAATCACATGAACCACTCCAGGGTGCCTTAACCTAACCAATCTAGAGGCATCAGCTCTGATGATGTCGAAGAAAGCGTCCTCGGCCGCTTTCGAGAGCCCGGCACGAGCCCTAGCCTCGGATAAAGCGCGCTTGTCAAGCACCCATACGCAGACGGTGGGGTACTGGTGGGAAAGGAGGGTGGAACCTCCACGAGCCTTGGCGGAGTAGAGCTTCCAGACCAGGCCGGGTCCGGCGGACCCGATCTGGTCGAGGAGCTCGTAGTCCTGAAGGGCTTTGGGTCCGGTGACGTCCTGGACCGTCTTCTCGATCACCGCAGCGGTTTTGGCAAAGGCCTGGGTCAGAGTTTTCATATTCAGAGACATGATTCAGATTGATCTCTCAAATAATTTGAATTTGATTGAAGAATTCAAGGAGGAGGAGGAAGATGATGATGATGATGATTAGAATCAGAAATCAGATCTCGGATCAGATGAGATGAGATCGATGATGCCAATTGCTGATTATCGAATTCGTTGATCAAATCCCTCTCTCTCTCTCTCTCCTCCTTAGAGACTCTCTCTCTCTCTTTCTCGAGTTGATGATTGTTTGTCTCCAAGAATAATTACATCCATTGACGTGGTTATTTCACATAATCGAGTCAAACAAATCGGAACCAAATGGAATTTTCGTCGTTGTTTTTCGCTTTCTTGTTTTGTTTTCGTAAAACTTTCGTGACCGCAACCGACGACATAAAATAGTCGACGTACTAGACTTGGATGTCAACGACCGAACTGTTCATGATTTTATATGTTTGCAATAATTGAATCAATGATAATGAATCAATGATTAGAAAGTTTAATTGTGAAAAACAAGTCACGACTGATGTTTTGAATAAGAATTGAATCGTTGGAATTGAAATAAAGTTCTTTGAAAACAAATTGGAATTGAACGGGGTGTAATTCTACTGAATGATTTCGACGAATATCTGGGACGTGGAAATAACTGTGTCAAGAAATTTATAACATGTGGTAATTCTTGAAACCAAACACACATGAGTTTTTCATGATGAATACCACGATTAAGTCATTCAAAATCGAGTTCTAGACTACGGGTTTAGAAGTCTACTTATAGTGAAGTATGGGTCCTTAACTGAAATATTCAGAAACCACTAATATATGCAGTCTCTCCCACTTGAATTGTGCATTTTAGCATATGAGAATCTGCAAAAACAAATCAAGTTGAATTTGGTACCCAACGAGACTTGGTTCCATGTTTGTTAAGTGCAGTTGATTTATAAGATGAAATGATATAAGTACCAAATCTATCAACATAATCTTCTCGAACAAAGTCATTTGTTTCCCAATAAGAACAATATGTTTTCCTTCCAGCCTAATAAGATGATTTCAAGAGTAAACTATATTAGGCTTAACAAAAAGTGCACCTTTAAAACTTTGTTCTTTTGAATTTTTTGTTTTAAAACAGAAGACTTTGCTTTATCTATTTTTTCAATAGATTCCTTCACTTTCCAAACAAATTTACCTTTCTTGGAACGAGAATTACCTGAACGATCAACATGATCATAAAAGAGATTAGAATTACCTTTCCGGAGCCTTTGTGAAAAACCCTCCATGATGAATCTTAAAGGTCATCAACGTATGGCAATCATCTAACATACATAAACAAAAACTAAAATTTTGAGGTAGTGATCCTCTAAATGTAAACATCGATATATTGATTTTCTTCAGAGTAGTTGCTTCAAACTTCCTGTATGGAAATCAAGATTGATTTTTAGGGTTTCAATACGAAAACATTTTTAGAAGAGGATAATGAATTGAATGCTTGAAGAAGAGGAAGAAGAAGAAAAACAAAGCTTTTAGTGTAGGAAGGACATCATATTTTTTGAGAAGACATGTCTGAGAGGGAAAGATAAAATGACAAAATTTGTCCTTTACTAACGTCCTTGTGGTTACTTAACGGAGAGATTTAAAGGACTGTTGGTCAAGATGACCAAAATTTAGTAAAAATGGTAACAAGTCTCATCTATGTATTAGATTTAATTTTGGGACCAGTGTAGATAAAAGGAGTAAAACACATGAACCAAATATGTATTTTACTCTATTGTTAATCTAGCCAAAGGTTAAGGGGGTGTTTGGGATTACTTTTTGAGCTTGAAAAGTGATTTTGATCAAACGTGCTTATTGACTTATGGTGGTAGGAAGAGTCTTTAAAAAAATGTTTGGATTAGCTTTTGTGATGGTAAAAGTCGATAAGTCAATAAGTTGTATTTTAAAAAAATATTTGGATTAATTTTTTTGTATGTAAAAGAACGACCAAAAAGCCATTTAGGGTTTCTGCAACCTCCATTTTAGGGTTTTTACAGCCTCCAGTTAGGGTTTCTGAATCAAACAAAATGCAAAAATCGGAGGACAAAACGAAGGGAGTAGGTCACGGATAAAATAAAGCAGATAATGGAGGAGAAAATGAAGCAGGTCGTCGCCGACAATAAGAGGTCGTTGCCGGTAGGAGCAGGTTGGCGATGAAGGAATGGAAGCATGGGAGGTTGGAGGCGATGGAAAGAGGGATGTGTATAGGGTTAGGCGAGAGATGTGAGGGTGCATATGGAATAAATTTTAAAAAGCCAAAAATTTATCAAAAAGCTATCTCTTCCTGACCTTTAAAAAACAAATGTTCCCCCTTACTCATAAAGACTTTTAAAACCCTTACTCATAAAGACTTTTAAAAAGTGCTTCTAAAATTGCCAAACAATATCTTTTAACTTATTAGAGCATCTATAACTTTTCTAAAATAGAGAATGAAAACCCAAAATTTCTAAAACTTTTTCCTTGTATCACCAACAGATTTTCTATTTTAGAGAATCCATCGTCACTAATATATACAATACATTTACGCCTTGTTCTCGAGTTTTTTAAAGGAGGGAAAGGAAATGATTTATAAGGAAATTAGTAAAAGTGTGTTCTCGAGTTTTTTTAAAGTAAGGAAATGAAAGGATTTGAAGGGATATGTGTGTTCTCGAGTTTTTTAAAGGAATGAAAAGATTTGGAGGGATTAGGAGGGATAACTTTCCTTTTTTTCCTCTTGAAATTTATCATTCTCTTTCCTCCCAAAAGTGGGATGATTTGGAGGGATAACCATCCCGTTCTCTTTCTTTCCCTTTCCTCCCCTTTTCTTTATTCCCTTTAATTTTTAAACTCGAGAACAAGGCATTAGTATTTCAATAACTTTGTAAGAAAAATTAAACAAGTAATTATGCTATTGGTGAGAGACATTAAAATAATATTTCTCTCTCTCTCTCTCTCTCATCATTTAGAGATTTTAGAGATTTTCTATATTTAGAGATTTTTCTATTTTAGCAATTAGGATAGCAAAGCTGTTGGAGCAATTTAGCAAACAAAAACCTAACTGTTTTTCTATTTTAGCAATGCTGTTGGAGATGCTCTTAGTTATTTGCTCTTAGTTATTTAAGGTCATGCGTAACCAACCCTCCAAACCCCACTGCCACATCAGCTTTTCTCCAACCCTCCCATTAACCTTCCGGAACCCTTTCTGATAAGTACTCAACCCTTGTAACCCTCCCCACACATAAACACACACAACAGGAACGGTGTGACCAGCCCTCCAAGGCTCCGAATCCGCTGGTTTCGTAGCAGAACCCGAGCCCGATGGGTTCGAGCCCGCTTCAACCTTTGAAAAGCAATCCCAAGATTACAAGAAAAACCGGTAAAACATTTCGTTTCATTTGTAATAAAATTCCCAATAGAAAGGACAAAGATAGAAATGCAAATCTGCCATCAAATCCATAGTCCCAATTTTCTTCCAACCACCATCGTCTTCCTTCTCCTACAACAACAACAATAACAACCATAATCCCAAAATCAACCAACCAAAAATGGCAAATCTTGATTCCATGGCTTCCTTCTCCGAATTCCCTGAAGACGTCCAGCTCTGCATCTTGTCCTTCCTAACCCCATCCGAGATCTCCTCCTTCGCCTGCACCTCCAAGCGCTTCCTCTCCCTCTGCCGGAACGACTCCAAGCTCTGGTTCTCGATGTGCGACCGCCGGTGGGGATCCAAGACCCAGATCAAGAAATGGGGATCCGGTAACATCACCTTCAAGCATCTCTACAAGACGCTACACGAGTACGACAACCTAATCGGGTTCTGGCGCCTCAGCAGCGTCCAGAAGAGCCCCAACACGATCTCGGTCTCGGTTTCGAATCCGAACCCGAACCAGCCGCCGACGCTGGTCTTCTTCGAATGGGGAAAATCATTCATTACAGGTTCTAGGGTTTCGCCCACCAACACCGGTGGTTACGACGTGGTAAAGTCCCCCTTTTTGTGGATGGGGATTTCCCCCAAAGGTGAAATTGTTAACTTTCTTGAACCCAATTCCCAGCTCCAATTGGATTCCAATTCGATTCAAGATGATTTACTACTTTCCTCTCCCGGAAATGAATTGGTTTCGGTTGATATCAATCATATGGGTGAGTTTCACATCGTGATCGAGCAACGTGTTAGTTTCGGAAATGTGAATGCCGTAAATGAACAGATGCTTGGATTGGAAAGCGGATCGCCTCCGGACCGGTTAACTTCCGAGATGTATAGCTACTTTGCGAACCGGACGAGTCCCGGTGGAGGAAGAAGGCAAAGGAGGAGAGATAAAGGGAATAATAGGAAATGGGAAGCCGAGCATTTCGTTAAGATTGTCAATTACGCTCCGACATCTTTAAGGCCTTTGCAGGGTCTTTGGAAGGTAATAAACATGGTTCTACAAATAACCCGTTATGGCACGTTACAACGAGTTGTTTTGTAAGGCTTGTGGTTGCTTTTATATATATGTACGAGACTTAAGATTAACATAAAAGGAAAACATTAAGACTAAAGCCTTAAATAGGTAAATACTTAATCCCATTCTCGTATATAGAGTGTTGAATACGTATTCTTTGAAAATTTAAGCAAGCGGCGAGTAGAGATTCAAGAGATTTAATCCTGGTTTTGCACTTTTGATATTATTTTTTATAAGCTCTGTATATTTTGTATCAATAATTATTCTTTCCTATGTACTTTTATTACTTGATATGAATTTAAGTCGTTCTATGGTATTATTCAAAATCAAAACACTAACATACACAAGTACGAGTGTGTGTATGCCACCTTAGGGCACGCCTTGAAAAACGTCGTAACCTCGCCATAACTCGTAAGGCTTGACCTCGCTGCCATGCCATGCCTCACGTCGTTTAGAACCTTGGTAATAAATAAATCAAATCCTAACCACAAGGGTTTTGGCGTAGTGATTAAGGCTCCAGGGGATGTGGTGGAATATCCCATCTTCCCAGGGTTCTATTCCAGGCGTGCACAACAATTGTGCCACTGAGTTGTCATCAGGGTCTGATGTCTTACAACTATAATCTGCCGGGATTACTCTGGGCATAGCCCAGGACAGGACACCCTTAATCAAATCATTTGGAAGGTAATAAAGATGTTTTCTCCTAAACATCTTGTTTGTGCAGGGCATTTGTGAAGATGCAAATTTGGACTTTTATCTTGTGGTGTATGATGACATTGGTGGAATAGCATGTCGAAGGATTGGGGACTCCTGCAAGCCTTTCTCCAGTTACGCACCCGTGTTTTGGACCTCAAACACTACGTTTTTTGAATCACCATTTTCTTCGGAAGAAGAATATATATACGATACCCGCGAGCATCTTCTGCCAGCTGGGCATCTGGTGAAGGAAGATGTGTCGCGCATTATGTACATCAACTCGAGCTACGATCTGGTGCTACCAGGATTGACAACTGTGAATCCTCATCAGGTGGAGGGAAGGATTTGGCAGTATGGGGATGGAACTTTTGGTTTCGGGTTTCTTCGTGATAATCACATTATAGACTTGAAGCATATCGCAGTGGATGGATGCCTATTAGATGCAATCAAACCTTTGTAATAGTTAATATATATCCTTTCTTAGACTAGTAGTCATTTTCATACATTTGGTCTTTATGTTCACCATTATGGATCTTTATTTGATTCTCTAGATACATAAGTTAATAATTCCTTTTACAGTATGTTCAATTTCATTATTTATGCAAAATTTGCTTGTTTCTTCATATTTAATGGTTGTTCATATTCTGTAGGAACGCCTTTATCGGATGATTTGCTTGTTTCTTACAGTTTCATACTGCTTTTGTTTTATCAAGATTTCTGCATATTGCCACTTGCAGGTGAATGAATAATTATGCTTTATCAACAATGCAACACAAGTGACAGGTAACATCTTGAAGCAAATTAATGGCATAAGCTGATGTAAGCTGAAAATTTTCGATATGAAACCTGTATTAATATAATAGGAACTTGGTACATGGAATGGAATTGGAGGCAACACATTATTATAACAAGATTTTTTCAGATTCCAATACAAGAAAAGAAGGTGTCAATCAGGAAAAGGAGAACAGGATTCCATCTCTTGAAGAGTTAAAGATAGTGATCATGATGAAGGGGTAAGTTTGTCTTTATGGTGGTCGCCCTCGAGCTGGCTCAAGTTGCCCTTCTCTTTGATGAGTTGGGTGTGGTGGTGTTTGCAGTAGAGGCGGCCTTCATGCGCAATGTAGTTTGATGGGCTGATGACACACCCTCCATGGCTACATTTGAAGCAGCTTTTGTGGTATGCAGTTCCATTTACTGAAACCTACATTACATTTTACAACAACAAACATCAATTTCATATTCATATTCATACTCTTTATTTCTATAAAGATTTATTTACCTTTTCAGTGGGATAGACGGTGTTTTTGCAGCCCAAACATTTGTCTCTCGTTCCCACGAACATACTGGACACTTTGTTAGCCATTGGCTTCTGTAAGTAGAAAAGATATGTTAATGAATGCCAGTAGTAAGTTAACAAAATCCTGATGAAGATTGAATTTATACCTCAACACCATCATTGGTTTTGTTTGGCCTCAGAATCTTTGGTGTGCCTGAAAGATGATTAAAGAGTAAGTAATTTGATAGCTAGTGGTTAATAATAATGATGATGATGGCAACTTTTTTTTGGAAGGCATAGCGGCATCGAACCAACGAACGACTACCACGAACACACACGCACGCACGCATGCTTGCCTCCCCGACGGTATCGGGCATCCACGGGCAACCCACTAATCCGGCTCCATTGTCCCGGCCCAGCTTATNGGGGGGGGGAGCCCAGTCTATGACTGAACCAGCCCAAGGACCGGGTACTCCTCATGCCCTCAGTTGACTCCCCTTGTTATCAAACCCGGGTAGACTGGGATCCCATCCACACCCCAGGATGTTACCGCCCTTAGGAAGACCAACTGAGCTAGACATGATTTGTAATAATGATGGTAACTTACCCTCAAAGCTTTTGTCTAAGCTACCAGTGGTCTTGAAGAGTTGATCAAAGTGTGGTCTGCAATATAAAACTCCCTCAAAGGAGTTGTAGTTACTCAGCTGCAACCAACCACCCAATATTATCAGATCCAACCAACATCAATTGAGCTGAATTGAATCAGATATGATATAGCAAGATGATGTACCTTGAGGGTGCCATTGCAGTGGTGGCATCTGAAGCAGGCTTTGTGATAGATGCGGTTATCGGCGGTGAGCTTATCCACCAGGTACACAGTCTTATCACATGCCATGCATTTCTGGGTTGTACCTGCAAATGCCATCCTAAGATCTATAGCTACTTTCACACCAAAAAACTTGGTATTTTGAGGTTGGGATTGAAGGTGTGGTGGTAGGATAGATGATAATGTTGTGATAAGGGGTTATGGTGTGGTGTGGAGACTCATTTCAATCATTTTGTCTGAATTCCCAAGTAAGCAACCATCTGATCTGTCAACCACTCATTCCAACTAAGCAACTACCTGTCACTCACTCATTTCTAAACTAATCACACCTTTACAACCAATTTCATGACATTAGACCAAACCAAAATCACCTTTGCAAACTTTACCTAATCAAACACTTGGATAATCATATTACATCTCTCTTTTGAAAAAAATTTCAAGTTCAATGGTGAAAAAATAATGATTGTAGTTGTATGTCTATTTATTGAAGGAATGTATAATAATTGCAAATAATTGAATTTGCTATGACTTTCAACTAACTTTTCATCTATTACATGAATAGCCTTGCCTTGAAAACATGTTAATTGAAGGAAGTTGTGGAGACATTTGTTTGAAGAAATTAATCAGTTTTGTCCAAGTGTTAAAGAATGAATGATGACCTCATTTGACCAACATGTACAATTTATTGATATTTAGACTGTAAAATATGAGCATTGTTTTTGGATGGAAATCCAAAAGTAGCAAGTAGCTTGATTCAGGTATTTTTATGGTGTTTGTCACTCTGTCTTATTAAACCAACAAGGAGACAGATGATGATAAAACTAAATGGAATAACAACAAAACATGTCCATCACTAAGATAAGGTCACAAAACATGTTTAAATGGNGTTCAAATGAGAAGTGCTAAAAAAATGAGAAGTAGAGAAGTGATCTCAACCACTCATCTGGTCAATAAAGGCGGCTTTGACGAGGTCCCCTCCTTTAATTGTCTCCACCCTCCATGAATTGCGTCAATCCTCCGTGATCATGTCCATCGTAACCGGTCAAAGCCACCTTTATTGACCGGACGAGTGGTGGAGATCATTTCTCTACTTCTCATTTTTTTA
>LUCG01057568.1:738-11334 GCA_001633085.1 Carthamus tinctorius | reverse complement strand
GATCACTGGGAATTAATTAAACTGTGTTATATATCTGTTCTGGGATGTCGGGGTGTTACAAAAGTTGTCTCTGCTGCATGTTTTACTCAAAACAGATCTTTGGTGGTGAAGAAATTTGAGAAAACCCCTTACCAACTACTTCATATAAAAATCCAAATATCAAGTTCTTTCATGTGTTTGGTTGCAAGTGTTTTGTGCTTAATGATAGAGAATCCATTGGGAAGTTTGAGCCTAAGGGAGATGATGCAATCTTCATTGGATATGCATGGGATACCGTGGCTTATAGAGCATACATTCCTAGAACTAAGGTTCTTGTAGTTAGCACTAATGTGAGATTTGATGATAATTTTCAGGTTATACAGGACAAATTCACAGAGGAGCTAAGAATCCAAGCTCAAAAGTCACCCAATGCAACCATCACACAAGATCTTGAGCAATTGTTTGTAGAGTGATATGAGGATGAAGGTGATACTGACGGACCCTCTGCAGAACATGACAGCGCTCCTCTGATACAAAATCAATATGCAAGAGCAAGTCCTTCCACAACCACTATCTCAGAACAAGCCCCATCCATTCGATCATCCTCTGATACTCCTCCACCAGAGGATGTTCAAACAGATAACATTCAAGGTCTTTCATCAACCCGAGTCCCAGTTCAAACTTCATACTCTGCATCACAATCTCCTATTCTTCAAGAGATAGTATCCACTATCAACCCACCACATGTTGTGAAATGGACCCTCTGCTGGTGTAAAGACAAGAGCCACAGCGAACTTCTGCCTATTTGCATGCTTTGTAAGTGATATTGAACCAAAGACGGTGGCAGAGGCTCTGGCAGATCCCTTCTGGGTTGATGCTATGCAAGATGAACTCATTCAATTTGATAGAAACTATGTATGGACTTATGTACCTCTGCCAAATGGAAAGCTTGCAATTGTTACCAAGTGGGTTTTTTGGAACAAAAAAGATAACAAGGTGTGGTGGTGAGAAACAAGGCCAGACTAGTTGCCAAAGGATATTGCCAAGAGGAGGACATAGATTATGAAGAAACCTTTGCCCCTGTGGCTAGATTAGAAGCAATACGCATCTTTCTAGCATATGTTGCTCACAGAGGATTCAAGGTATATGAAATGGATGTCAAATCATCCTTTCTGAATGGCAAGATCAAAGAAGATGTGTATGTCAATAAACCTCGGGATTTGAAAATGAGAAGTATCCTAACCATGTCAACTTTTTAGATAATAAGGCTTTGTGTGGCCTCAAACAAGCTACCAGGGCATGGTATGAACGCTTGTCTACTTTTCTTACCACCAATGGCTTCCACAGAGGTACAACAGATATTACTTTGTTTTATAGGAAACAAAATGATGACATCATGCTTGTACAAATATATGTTGACGACACTATCTTTGGGTCAACTGATATTTCAATGTGCAAGGAGTTTGAGTTTTTGATGCAGAGTGAGTTTGAAGTGAGCATGATAGGAGAGCTCACTTTCTTCCTAGGTCTACAAGTCAAGCAATCCTCTGAAGGAATCTTTGCTAATCAATCCAAATATGTGCATGACCTTTTAAAGAAGTACAAGTTGAATGATGCCTCTCCCATGAGGACACTAATGTCCCCTGGCCTAAAGCTTCATAAAGACATAAATGGTACATCTATAGAGTGCAAACTCTACAGAGGTATGATTGGATCACTTTTATACCTAACTGCAAGTAGGCCTGACATCATATTTTCAACTTGTATTTGTGCTAGGTATCAGGCCAATCCAAAAGAATCTCATCTTACTGTTGTAAAAAGAATCTTAAGATATTTGAAGAAGACACCAACTCTGGGCCTCTGGTATCCACTATATTCAAATATAGATCTTGTGGCTTACACTGACTCAGACTATGGTGGATGTCAAGTAGATAGAAAAAGTACCTCTGGGAGTTGTCAATTCCTTGGAGGGAAACTTGTGAGCTGGTCTTCAAAGAAGCAAAATTGTGTGTCAACTTCTACGGCAGAAGCAGAATATCTAGCTGCTGCAAGTTGTTGTTCACAAGCCCTTTGGATGAAGACTCAACTAAGAGACTATGGGTACTCAATTGACAAGATCCCCATCCTCTGTGATTCAAAGAGCGCCATTGCAATCTCTGCCAATCCTGTGCAACACTCCAAAACAAAGCATATCAACATAAGGTACCATTTCTTGAAACATCATGTTGAAGAAGGTAATGTTGAACTATACTTTGTAAAATCAGAGTTTCAATTGGCTGATCTCTTTACTAAAGCACTCGATGAGAAAAGATTTAACTTTCTTGTTGAAAAGATAGGGATGACATGTCCAGAGTCTTGAGTCTTGTGTGTCTTGCTTCATTCTGTACATAATTTTTTGTAGATATTTTTTTCTTTTTTTTCCTTTAGTTCTAGATTAACTTTCGCTTGATTCTTATCTTGAAGGAAGCTTTGCCAAAAGATGCAAGTTCGTAGAGGGAGTATGCTTTTAAAAGATAAAACCTCTTGAAGAATGCAAAACCTTTTCAGTCTAAATCACAAAAGTATCTTCATGCAGAATCTCTATGAGTTTCCAATTTGGGTTTCTGTGAAAATATTCATTGTTTCAAAAGGATTTTCAAAGTTTTTCCAGGATTCTAGGGGGAGCTATGGAAGCTAGCTCATAGGGGAGTATGTTTACTAAAGATATTAAAACCATAGAGGATGTAAAATCTTTCAGTGTCTTGTCTATCGGAACGCACATCACCAGAACCTCTCGTGCTTCTTACAGAGGCTCTTTGATTTGGAGCTTCTGAAACAAGCACACATCTTTCTGCGGATTTTCAAATGTTTTGGTAAAAACCAGGTGCAACATGTTAGAAGGACCCACACATATCACAGAGGCTCTGACAGTCCCTTAGGCCTCTGCAAGAACTCTCTTCATAGTTCTTGAAACTGATATGGTGTGCGTGGTTTATGAATAAGGGCAACAGTCTCTCACGTACGTGTCAGAAAAAGTAGGGGTGCATGTCATCAATCGTGTATTCCCAAGTTACACGTGCCATATTTCTATTGCACGTCGATCCCACAACGCCCCCAAACGGTGTTTGATATGAAAGCCCATCATTACCTATTAATCCAATGGCCCAAATTCAAACCCTTCTATTTCCCTCCTATATAAATACCCATCATCGTCCCCATTTGGTTCTTTACGGTCTCACAATATACTTAAGAACTCCGGCGAACCTGCAAATTCCGACGACTTGCAATCTGTTCCAATGGTTTCCTCATCTTCAAGCTCCGCCGCTTCCGGCAACAATGCCCAATGCTAACAGGTGTCGCAATCCCGTGGACTACCCACACACGCACTATCGTTCCTCAACAACAAGTATGAAACTATGACTCTCACGAAGAAATCAAATAACTACTACCTTGATCCCATTAGTGAGGGATTTCAACCCATCACCTACCCACTTCTGAAAGTGTTGATGAACCACCCAATCAACTATGCCCAAACCGCCCATCAAGACAATGTCCCTGAGACATACCTATCCCAGTTCCTGCTCAGTGCCCATATGGTGCACTTAGACGATGTTGGCCTAAGTGTGGTCGGATACGCCACTCATCCTTCAACAAATCAATTTCTTGGTCTTCACATGAACGTATCGAAGCTTCGCGAGGCGCTTCAACTCCCTACCTTAGCTGAAAATGACCCCATGCCCACTGAAGCCGAATTATTAGGCTTTCTGAAATTCCACCATTATGTGACCAAGGACCCCATCACCAAGCAAGGACAGTTCAAGAGGAAAGGACTTCCTCAGGTCTGCAACACAATGTTTTCAATAATCAACTGCTGCCTGACTAGCAAGGTAGGAAGCCATGAACAAACATCCGATGCCATGCTCTCGATCATGTACGGCGTGCACTTTGATCTCAACTTAGACTTCGCCCAGCAGAGCGTTCTGTAAAGCTCTATCCAATGAAGGAATTCAATCCCACCATTCATGAACTTGGCTATCGCAACCAGAGGCCCTTATCGAAAAAGATGCTCGCACACCTCTCTGGGAGATCTAAGGGAAAGTACAACCATGTGAACAGGACACCAGAGCCGGTGCCTCTAACCCCTACACGCATGGGAATACAAGTAGGCTCTATAGTGATTTTTCCACCGAGTGCCGAGGGAGAAAGGGGGGGCAACAGAGGCGAAAAAAGGCCTATGAGAGTAGATAGAGGCGACGTTTTACCAGAGAAAAAGAAAAAGAAACCCTTAAGGAGACTTGCAAGAGAACAGGGTCCAACCACGAAGACAAAAAAGACAAAGAAAGCACCCAAGGAGCCAATGAAAGAGGGCCCTAGGCTGTTATGCATCCCACACTCCCCAAGCTATGATGGCTTTAAAAAGGTGCTATCATCACCAAAAGCACCCTCTCAACAAAAGAAGAGGAAAAGACTCCGCAAGGCTGTTGTTGAAGAGGAGGTGCCTCTGAGGGTTGCCTCTGAAGAAGAAGACTCTCTTGAACAACAATTGGTCAGGAAGAAGAAAAAGACCACAGAGGCATCTCAGCCTCTAGTGGATACAGAGAGGATAAAGGATGACCTTTATAAGCAATTGTTTGGAGGAGAGAGTGAGAACGAAAATGTTGAATTCCAAGATGCTCGGGTAGACTCACCCATCAAGTGGGATGCCTCACACAACCAGTTTAATGTGGTTGATGTGACTGTCTTCACTGCCAGCCAAGAGGAAGAAGTCCACTTCAGGACAGAGGGTGAATATACAGAGGGAGCTGAAGAGATAGCTAGAGAGGGAGAACAAGGTGGTGAGGGAGAAAAAGATGCCCAAGGGACACATCCAACCCCAACCCCCAGTGCTACCCACATCACTAGAGGCCCTGTTCAAGAGGGACCCTCTATTGAAACAGGAGTGCACACTCTGAACCTAACCCCATCCAGCTCCGTAGAGGACGATTCTTGGTCCTCTGTTGGATTAATCCGGGAACCCTCTCTCACGGAGTCCTCTTAAAAGGGCTCCGATGAGCACATAAAGGTCATTTTGCCCACTGACCTGCTACCACCATACGAGGCATCCGTTGCCTCCCTCCACAAGAGTGACCCCCAAGACGTTCCAGAGGCGTCGGTAAGGAAAATTGAGGGTGTAGATCTTGAACACCGACACTCTCCACTTGACCTCTCTGCTAGGCAAGGCTCTGAACCTAGTCCTATGCACGATGTCAATCGAACACTGGTAGGCTCCTCTGCAAGGGGAGTTCGAGGATCCGGTGGAAGACCCCGAGCCGGCTACCCCAAATCAGCCTCTAAGGGGCGCCCTACGCTCCAGGGCCCAATCTAGACCATGTGTTGGTCTAGATGTTCCCCGGGATGCTTCTATAACAAAGGAGGAGTTCATAACCTTTGCTACAAAAGTGTTCCAAACACTAGAAGAGTTGAAAAGCTCGACTACCCCCACCCTAACACGGAGATCGCAAAGGCTCTGCATAAGACCACAGAGGCTCTAACCAAGCTCAACACCACCACCTCCTTCATCCGCGAAGACCTCTAGGCTCTCAAACGAACCACGGTAACCAAAGAGGAGCTGACCTCTGCCCTCTCCTCCGTATCACTCATTGCCACATATATCAAAACCTAAAGAAAGAGTTGACAGAGTTAGTTGCGAAATACGCTGCAGACATGGCCACTGCGGGCTATCGCGATTACTCAAGCTTCAACGATGAGATCAAGGCAATGGTCTCCTCTGTCATAATCTTCGGTCAAGACTCCTCTACATCCATGGCCAATTTCAACCACCTAGCTACAAGGAGAGAGCTCGACGCTATGGTGGAATCTCTAGGTGATGCAGTTCAGCGCCATCAAGCCCATCTTCTTCAAGACTTTCGCGCCTCTCACAACGCAACTGCCGTACATATCCGGAAGAGCATAGAGGATCTCACTTCAGAGGGGACAGCACCACGGACCTCTCTGCAGAGATCAATTGCGGTACTAAAGTTTAATACGATTTTAAATGTCAACGCCGTAGTCCTCTCTACATAGGAGATAATCGAAAAACTTCATGCGGCCGTAGAAGAAGTATTGTGCAAGCTACAGAGGCCCCCACCAACCTCGTGTACAGAAGACGCCCCTTCGTAGCATGATGATCAGGGAGGTGATGACCCTGATCATCCTGAGGGGAAGAAGAGGCCAATTCAGCAGAGGCCCCTTAAGATAGTGTGACCTCCACTGGATATCCTCCGGCTCGACAAGCTCCAGTGACAATGAAGACATGACTGATGAGCGCGGGGATATGCTGAAGGCCCTGGTCTAGTGCATGAAAGAAGCTAAGAGGACAAGACTTGCACCACCAACTGGACCAGGGAAGGCATCTAAAAAACCCATTGTAAAAGACGAGACCTTTATAGGGACGTTCGATGCTCTTGCTGGAAACATCAACCCTCTAATTCCAGAGGAGTCGTCCCAGAGGATTTTGGAAGAGGACACTAGAAAAGAGGATCTCGGGCCGTCTGTCATAGAGAAGGGAAGGGTTGAGGAAATCATAGAGAGGATGAACCAGATTCCAAGGGAAAAATACCCACGCACAGAGCCTCCCACGACCATGGAAGCTGTTCATGCCTATAGATATGCCGAAGAAGAATCAGAGCCTCTGTTCGACCCTGAAATCACTAAGATGCCTAATCTTGAAGCCAAACTAAAGTTCTCAGCTAATGCCAAGCCCAGAGACCATGTGTTCACCACATTACCTATCACAGAACTACTCA
The DNA here is from genome assembly GCA_001633085.1 of Carthamus tinctorius. Taxonomy (NCBI): domain Eukaryota; kingdom Viridiplantae; phylum Streptophyta; class Magnoliopsida; order Asterales; family Asteraceae; genus Carthamus; species Carthamus tinctorius. Next base: position 4,591 of record LUCG01057568.1, on the reverse strand, counting down.
ACATCTTTCCAAGGACCATAGTGCAGAGGTCAGTATTGTATGCGCGGTTCGAGGTTATCAGAGAGGATGGAAGACGGTATGACTTCACAGATGCGGATTTTCACAACCACTGTGCATACGACTTACCTTTTCTGTATACTATTCTCAACAAGTATATGGAGAGGAAGTCGTCCTATACTCTCTCCTTACGGAGATTGATAGTGTTCATGCCTGCACATGTTCTTTACAACAGTCGCAAGGACTTCGAGATCTCTCTAAGGCTGGGGTCAGAAGATTTCAGAGCATCTAAGCCACATAATAGACCTCCATGGGTGATTGGGAGATTGGCCAACACGTTGACAGATCATCCAGACTATGGGTTCATCTACCTAGATCAGGATGGAATTCAGAGGTTCTATGATCCTAAAGAGGCATACAAGTATTCAACAGAGACTCTATTGAAGATCTATCAAAGTATAAGTGATGAGATGAACAATGGGAACTTAGTAAAGAGGCCGACATAGGATCTGATGACAGGGATCCCGGGGCAGGTGCGCTACATAGACCTAATCTTCAAGATGCATGTACTATTAAAGCAAGACTTACTTCCTAGTAAATGATTTCCCAAACTCTGTAATAGAATAGGTCCTTGTATTCTGAAATTTATTTTTGAATGTAATGTAATGATTTTATAGAGGTTGACCCTTTACATCATCTCTTGTAAGTTTTTGTCCTTTACTTTCCTCTTAGTGTTCTTTTTTTTCCTTTTTCAATACTTAGGGGGAGATTGTCAGCTCCAAACCTCTAAGTAAAAAAGTATTGAAGAGAGTTCTTGCAGAGGCCTAAGGGACTGTCCGAGCCTCTATGATGCCCTTCACAAAAGCCCTTCACAAAAGGTGGGACACGCTACAAGCAGAAAGGCATAGAGGCCCTGCAAAGCTTCACAGAGCTTCTATGGCCTTGGACCTCTGGTGAATCAACACTTGTAAAACTTCAAGTGTTGTCTCATGTGCTCCTCAAGTTGCAGTTATTAAACCGACTTTATTTGGACGTTCAAGATGAGGACACGTGTAGAGATCTGAGCTTGCTAGTAGTTTAGGACTAGTATAAATAGCTCGTTGTTTGTAATTTCTTGTAAGCTTTTCAAGCATAACTTTGGTGATCAATACAATTGAGTCTTAACACATTTACTACGTGTTTTTGGTGTTCTTCATTTTAGTAACGATTTTCTTCCCTGATCTTACTATTTAGTTACTAATTTGTGAATCGTTCTATTCTAGTTACTCAATCATATATTCTGCTGCATTCTGATTGTTCTTGAGTGATTAGTTTGTTTGATTAATACCAAAATCTTCTTATCTTCAATCCAACACCAAGGCTCAGGCAAATGTGGCCAACGAAATTGTGTGTCAAACTCCTCCTAGCCGAAACTGCATGCAATCTTGACAACAATCATCCCTTGCTTTCTTAGGTTCAAACACGAAGGAAAGGATAAACTCTATAACTAGCTCACGGTAGATCGGCTCATCCATGTCAAAGATCCTCATCCATTCACGGCATGTAAAGAACACGTGCTCATCTTCTCCAATTGCCCGTTTTTTCATGTAGGCTCGAATTTGATCTTTGACACCCAATGAAGCTAGTGTCAGCCAATCAACTCGTTTAGGTATCACAATTTGCTTGGTAGCAAGATCACTAACGGTTGCCCGGATTTCGTCTCTCCGGGTCCTAGACAAGTTCTCACCATCACCAAAATAGGTAAATGTGTGACTATCATCGGGTGTACGAAAAGTGGGTGTGGTGGTTCGAGAGGTTCTTTGTGTCTACAAGAAAAACAAGCTCATGTCATTATATACCAAAACCTCATCGAAACCAAAAAGCTAAACTTTATCAGGTAAGCGAGTTTTCACTTATGCACATGTGAATGAAGAGTGGGGATTTCAAATCCCCGCACTTGAACCTTACTATGCTAAGCTCATAACATAATAATCAAAAACTCATGCACATTCCCTAACGTGAAACCAAATGTGCTTGTGTGAGATAAGTTTGGAGTTTGGGTAATCCCCACACTTATGTTGTTACCATTTAACATGAAGCATGATTCACAATTCTCAAATAATCACTACTCACAAGTTCTAATCAAATAAACAAGTTATGAAGTTGCAAAAACACAATTCACAAAGAACAAGTAGTGCTTAAACAATGTAGATTAAAGGAATGAGATTTTACCATGAAGCTCATAAAGATGGAGAAGAAGATGATGAACATACCTTGGGTGCCATGGAATTGCTGGAGAATTGAAGATGGAATGGGTGAATGCAAGCTTGAAGGTGAGGACTTGAGTTTCAATTTCGCGGCGCGCAAAGTAGGGTGAGTATTGTGAGAGAAAAGTGAAGAATTTAGGGCTTTAAAACCCCCGTCGGCGTATCTCGCGTCACGAAGCCCTAAGGTCGCGTCGCGAGACCCAACTGACCCAATTCGAAAAACCTACTTTGTTAATTTGGCAATCGTGAAACGGACCCTCACGTCGCTAATATCGATTGAAAATTTACCTGACACGTTATGGGTTGTCTCGCGTCGCGAGAGTGGAAATCTCGCGAATGCGAGACTGTTCTGTTTGGCGAAAATCAGCTTTTGCTTCTCCGATCTAAAATCTTTGTTTTTGTTTTCTTCTCATTCGTAATAGTGTCCTATGCAGATTAAAGTAAAAATAAAGTTAAAAACACACCTTAAAAGAAAGAAAATGTAAAAGGTAAAAAACTGCACGGGTTGCCTTCCGCGAAACGCTTCATTTTTTTAGTGAGTCTAGAGCTTGACTCGGAGCTGAAATAATTTCTTGGCACGTCTGGATGACGAGCCCTTCTTCTTGTTCATGTGCCCCTTTTGTGTACTTCCGGATGTGCTAGCCCTTGAACTCTTGTCTTTAGGTTCGGTCTTCGGGAAAAATGATTCGAACACTGGCCTTATCTGTCCACCATTTGGAGCAAACTTTAGTCTTTTATCTCCATGTCCAAGACTAAGGGTTCTCGTATTCATATCAATGATGGATTCTGCCGTGTGTAAAAATGTTCTCCCAAAAATGATAGGAACATCGGTGTCTTCGAGGAGATTCACTACCATGAAGTCCGTCGGAAATATAAAATCTCCAACTCGTACCGGCACATCTACCGCTATCCCAATGGGATCGGAAGATTCTCCATTTACTCCTCTTATTTGATTGCTTGTGGGCTTGAGACTGGTGATCCCGGCATCCCTACAATAAGAAATAGGCATTAAGTTAAGAGCAGCACCTGAATCGGCCAATCCAATAGCAGAATAATTGGCAATAGAAAAGGGCATATTGTAACTCCCTGGATCCTCCTTAATGGTAGAACATAAGTGCATTTGGACATATCCTCTTTCTTCTTCTTCGGCTTTTTATCCTTTGTTACCTTCGGTGGGATTATGTCAGCATAATCTTCTTGTTTGTGCTCCTCCTTCCCTTTTTTGGACTCGGGCCAATTGGGATTTTCCCAATCGTCTATCTCCAAGTTGATAAACTTTAGTAAGAACCCCTCTGGTAAGTCGTACGGATCTTCATCCGGAAAATATTCATCGGATGATTCATAGACTCGCTCAAAAGAAAGGTTGGTACAAAAATAAACGCCAAAGCGTGAGCTTAACCCAATAAGTTGAATGACACAAGGTTGTGCAATTACATACGTGTAATGTAACAGTATGACAATAAACAAATGACTATACTATCCTTTGACTATGAGATAGGTTACTTNGTTACTCGAAGGATTAACATCCTAAGGTCTGACCATGGCCCGAAAGACCGGTTCCCATAAGCTTTCCCTGATGCTCAGTTCGCACACCTACACCTGCTTGACTC
>LUCG01057481.1:0-17549 GCA_001633085.1 Carthamus tinctorius | reverse complement strand
TCATCCGCCACGTGTCGCGCTCTCCGCTGTCCTCACGTTCACAACCAAAAAGTGGTTCACATTATATATATATAAAGAGAGAGAGAGAGAGAAATGTTCATGCAAGAAACATAACTTTTTAAAAGAACGTGAAAACGTATCTCAGCCACTCATCCGGTCAATAAATGTGGTTTTGACCGATCCCCCTTTAATAATCTCTACCCTCCCATGAATCGTGTCAATCCTCGATCACATCACCGTAACCGAAGATGTGTGACTGAGATTTATCCTCACGTTCTTATAAATTGATATGCTTCTCGTATCAACCCCCCTCTCTCTCTCTCTCTATATATATATATAAATATAAAATAATACTAATTATTAAAAGATGATGATGCTGTATTATTTTATAATAAATTCGAATATAAAACACAAAGGTAAAGGAAGGGGGCTGGCTGCTGCTGTTTCTAATCAATCACCACTTTGGATTCCTGAGAATTTTTCTTCACAAAAATGGCGATGGCGAATTTGGCCACAAGGAAGGCTACCAACATCATCGTCTCTTCTTCAAATGCTCTTAGGTATTCCTTCTCTCTTTCATCCACTTTCTCTAGAGGCTTCGCATCCGGATCTGATGACAACGACGTCGTCGTCATCGGCGGCGGTCCCGGCGGATACGTGGCGGCGATTAAGGCCGCTCAGCTAGGGCTCAAAACTACTTGTATCGAGAAGCGTGGTGCTCTCGGTGGTACCTGCCTCAACGTCGGTTGTATTCCTTCCAAGGTATTTGTTTCATCCTCTTAATTAATGCTTTCTATTCCATGTATTATTGGAGCTGTTTTTGTGTAATTAGTTGCGGATTAGATCTAGAGGATGATTATAGGTATGTTATGTGATCGGATATGTTGTTTTCCCTCTTTTGTTTTGGAAATCCATAAAATTGCATTTGATTGAAAGTTCTTAGGTTTGATTTTATCATGGCAAATTCATATATGATGTGGAGGTTATCGATAGTTCACAAGTGATGTTGTTTAATCACTAGTCATCTGCAAGCAGTTTCCTAATCAAGTGTTGTGTCCATCATGACCTCCTTATTGGATTAGGCATGGGATGTGAGATTGAATGCCCTTCTGTTATGAGTGCACTTGTTAATATCCTTTAACGAGTTAGACTCACAAATTCGGTAAAAATTGCGGTTGTTGATTTGTTTCTGAGGTAGTAGTATATTGCAAGAATCACTTGTCATCTAATTGTTACTTTGTATATAGTAATTAGTCTGTGAGTGAGTGCTTTATGTTGAGCCAAACTAGTCAGATGAATGGTTATTGCATCCAATTTAAAGTCATCTTCTTGACTAACACTTGATTAGTTGCAAAACCAGTAAAATTTAGTAACTAATTAACATCGTGTGTGCTGCATATCTTCTGAAGTTCAAAGGGGATACTACGTTTTATTCGTGACCCTGCAAGATTTTTGTATCGTTAAAGGAGAGCAAGCTTTAGGAACCGACCTACGGCAGTCAATAATGTCATGTTTAGAAACTTCTCATTTGGATTGGTTTTTGTTGGCACAATACCGTTGAAACTTGAAATGTAAGTTCTTTTTTGAAGTATATAATATTTATGTGTAGCGAAACTCTCAGACACTCCTCATCTTTGGTGACGTTTAAACTCTTGACCTCTAGAGAGGTTAGGATCTGCCGCTAACCTAGGTATCATTGGGCAAATGATCCATCGGTATGTTTTGGGATTCTAGTTACTTAAAAAGATGTTCCTTCTTGATAAGTCTTGGTTATTGCCAAGTACAACCAACTGCAAATCTGTATATGGTACCATGAAGAGTAGTTATCTATTTGAAAAGTAAAACATGGTTTTAGTATGGCTAGATGAATTCCAAAATCACCAATAGGCAATAGCTGCCTCACTTACAAGTTGCTTAATCTGAATATTTTTAGCCGGTTTTTTAATCAATTTTCAGGCACTTCTTCATTCATCCCACATGTACCATGAGGCCAAAACCAGCTTCGCTAAGCATGGTGTAAAGTTCGATAATGTGGAGGTTGATCTTGCTGCCATGATGGGCCAAAAAGATAAGGCCGTGTCAAACCTCACAAAGGGTATTGAAGGCCTGTTCAAGAAAAACAAAGTAACATATGTAAAGGGATACGGAAAGTTCCTCTCCCCTTCGGAAGTTTCAGTTGAAGGTCTCGAGGGTGAAAATACCGTAGTTAAAGGCAAGAACATCATTATCGCCACTGGGTCTGACGTCAAAGGACTTCCCGGGATCACGATTGACGAGAAGAGGATTGTATCATCCACGGGAGCTTTGGCCTTAACCGAAATCCCCAAGAAGCTGATCGTCATTGGGGCTGGTTACATCGGCTTGGAAATGGGTTCCGTGTGGGCCCGTCTTGGCACGGAGGTCACGGTCGTTGAATTTGCACCGGACATTGTTCCGTCAATGGACGGTGAGATCCGCAAGCAGTTTCAACGTTCCCTCGAGAAGCAAAAGATGAAGTTCATGCTGAAAACGAAGGTGGTGGCAGTCGATACTTCTACCGATATTGTGAAATTGACCCTCGAACCCTCCGCAGGCGGTGATCAGTCCGTACTTGAAGCAGACGTCGTTCTTGTTTCCGCCGGTAGGAATCCGTTTACTGCCGGACTCGGTTTGGAGGCCATCGGTGTGGAAACCGACAAGATCGGCCGAATCCCGGTGGACAAACGTTTCTCCACAAACGTGAAGGGCGTTTTCGCCATTGGTGACGTAATTCCCGGACCCATGTTGGCCCACAAAGCCGAAGAAGACGGTATCGCCTGTGTGGAATTTATTGCCGGGAAAGAAGGGCATGTGGACTACGATAAGGTACCTGGTGTCGTTTACACACATCCAGAGGTGGCGTCCGTTGGAAAGACGGAGGAACAGGTTAAGGAGTTGGGGATCGCGTACACCGTAGGAAAGTTCCCGATGCTGGGCAACAGCCGGGCGAAATCGATCGATGATGCCGAAGGACTTGTGAAGATAATAGCGGAGAAAGAGACGGATAAGGTGTTGGGGGTCCACATAATGTGTTCGAATGCGGGCGAGTTGATCCATGAAGCGGCTTTGGCTTTGACTTATGATGCATCCAGTGAGGATATTGCGCGAACATGCCACGCTCATCCGACGTTGAGTGAAGCTGTGAAGGAGGCTGCCATGGCAACTTACGACAAAGCCATTCACATATGAATATGACAAAGCCATTCACATATAGCAAATGCACGGTACGTTCTATTTTTTTTTTTTACTTGTGTTCTGATATGGAACATGATTTGATTTAACTGCTTTTTGATATGCTTAATAATAGTGTACCTTTGGATACCTTATTTATGCAAATTTCAGAGGAAGTTTGGTTTTGTTATTTCTTATGGCTTCTATTCCAACATGCAAATATAATACACACCTTAGGGGCTGTTTCACAGTTGCTGAATGGTTTGGTGTTGGATAATTAAGTGGTCAGAATGATTAAGAGGCTCTTAGGATATGGTGCAAAATGAAATATGTTGGTTTGGTAATTGTTTAGTATGAAATCAGGACTCTTAATGGTTAAGAGACATCCAGGATACTTAATCATTCAGAGGGTTGTGGAACCATTAAGAGGCAGTTCATTTCTTTGCCAAACAGGATTCACCTCTTAATTATTCAAAGGTTGCCTCTTAATGGAACTGTTAAGAGGTAAACAAACACCACCTAAGTAATCAGAATGATTAAGAGGCTCTTATGATATAGTGCAAAATGTATGAACCTCCAAGCCTTATCCACTCCACCACAATACTGGTAGACTAGAAATTTCAAGTGTTAGTTTTAAGGGTGGTAAGAATTGGGTTTGAAGCCCCTTCAGGGCCTCAATAAGTTGCATGCAAGCAATATGTTAAATATGTTATGCTTATCACCCCTTCAACTACCCAATGGTTGTTAGTAATATTATATGTTTGGAATATATTTATTCCAATGAGAGTCTGATCTTATATCATATCTGGTTTTTCGTTTGGTTTGCATAATGAAATTTGATGAAATTGGAATCCATCAAAAGAATTTGACCTTGAAGGAATTGGAATAGAATTTGACCACACGTTTGGTTGGTAAGAATCCAATTCCTTCTCTTAAGCTTAGGAACGATGAATTCCTTAACTTGTGGAATTCAAAGAATTCCATTAAATTCATCCCGCGAATCAAACGTGGTATAAGGAATTTATCATTCCAATTCCATCAAATTCTTTTGAATTCCACCACCTACTCTACTTTTGTTCGTTATCTTCATCCTCTATAGTCAACATCGTCCATGAGTCGCCATTGTCGCTGCAATAACCTTTCCCGTGCATTTGCTGGTTCATAAGGATCTTTCTAACAGAATAAAACCTAGTTAATAAATTATAGACTGAATCTTTTCAACTACCATCGGTTATATTTAATTTTTCATTCAAATTTGGTATTACCATTCATTAATGTATTTCTATATATCTAAAAATTGTGTAAATACGTTCAAAAATTAAATTATTTATACATTTATTTGAGATGTGCCATTTATAACTATTATATTATAAACCCTAATGAGGCAGCCTACTGGTTAAGGCTTGGTGTTGGGGAAAAACCCACCCAAGTTCGAATCCGGGGGTGAGCAACCAGGGGCCACTGAGTATTAATCATNATGCTTTAGCTCTCGGTAAAAATTACCAAGGATGTAGTCTGGGCAAACCCAGGTGAACCTTATAAAAAAAAAAACTACTATATATTATATGTAGAATCATCATATAATATTTAAGGGCAACTTGTCGAGTATGTCGTATCCAAATCTAGTCATACCAAACTTTGTACAAACAACTTGTTTTTTTCAAACCCGTGCAATCATGTCTACATACAAAATACTATCTTATTATGCAAGAGGTAAGTGTTGTTTGTCTTTTAAGAGATGTTGCTGTCGGAAGTCTTATTTCACTTCTTATTTATTAGTTTTATATAAATATTTATTAGTATTTCTAATTTATTGATTGTGCAACCGTGGATGCTATATAAAACATTTAATTTAAAACATATATATTTAAAACATCGTTTATGTATGTTGTAGTCTGTCATCAAATAAAACATTTAATTTAAGAAATACTAATAAATATTTATATAAAACTAATTTTTTTTTAATATTCCTTGATGCAAAACAATCAAAATTAATTTTTCTATATCTACCAAATCACTTGTATATAGTAGCATCAATCCATTCCACCTTCAGTCTTCTGATAACGTTTGGTACGTAGACTGGACGGGACGGGACGGAACAGACTATCCCTAATATATTGTTTAATATTGTAAATCATATTTTTATACTTTTATAGATGTAAAATTAATTAAAAGGTTTTTATGATCCAATTTAAATAATTTAATAATGAATTTAATTTAAGAAAGCCCATCCGGATAAAAATTGCGTCTCTCAAATTTTCATGTGCCATACATGTCCATCAATCAAATGACTAGACGTCATCAGAGAGAGAATGTAAGCTTAAATAAAATAAAATAAATAATATATAAAAATATGAGTTGTTATCATTTCATTGGTTGGATAGGGTTGATACAGAGAAATTTGGTACATCCATTTCTGAGTTTAACGTCGATCCATTTCAATAGTTCAATCGTTTTCAATGGTTACAATAAAATCGCAGAGTCGATGTAGATTTCGAAGTCCATACAGAGGTTCTTCAATACAATGAACATCGAGTTCGAATATAGAGGTTTTCAGGTACAATGAAAGTCGATATAGAAGCTTTCTGGTTACAATGAAAAATCACATAGTTGATAAGGATTTTAAATCGATTTCAGTGGAAATTTCGATTTCGAAGTTGATATAGTGGTTTTCTGGTACGACATCGAAATCACTATAGTGGAGAAACAGATTTCATGTACGAATGAAGCATGGAGATTTCAATGGCCTGAAGAAATCGATGATTTTGGAGCTAGAGGCGATGAAGTTCGACCAATGATGAGATGGACTGATGAGTCGATGAAGTTGGGGTAAAATGATTTTGGTATAGGGTTTAGTCGATGAGTTAAGTTTCGAGCCTCGAGTTTCGATACCGAGTAACAAAATCTGAATTATGTAACTTGAAAATAAAAAATATAAAGATGATCTACTGGAAGTTCCGTTTAGAGGTTTAGTGAATGTGTTGGTCCGTCTAACATCGTTCAAGTTCTATTTACGTTGTTCTGTTTTGTTTGTCTTCAATCAAAAATCTCGCCATAAAACAAAACCGGATGTCGAAATTGTTTATTGAGCATATTAAAACTCAGTTAACCCAAATTCATCATTGGATTGGATGGCTTGAATGAAATTAAAAAAGAAAATTACAACAAAAACCCTTTTAATCAAATTACATAACAAAAGAAAAGAGAGTTCCAATGGCTTTACCTTCATCATATTCATATGTGAATAGCTTTGTCGTAAGTCGCCATGGCCGCCTCCTTCACAGCCTCGCTCAACGTTGGATGAGCATGGCACGTTCGTGCGATATCCTCACTCGATGCATCGTAAGTCAACGCCAAAGCCGCTTCGTGGATCAACTCGCCCGCGTTCGAACACATTATGTGGACCCCCAACACCTTATCCGTCTCCTTTTCCGCTATTATCTTCACAAGCCCTTCCGCATCATCGATCGATTTCGCCCGGCTGTTGCCCAGCATCGGGAACTTTCCTACGGTGTACGCGATCCCCAGCTCCTTGACCTGTTCCTCCGTCTTTCCAACGGACGCCACCTCCGGATGCGTGTAAACGACACCAGGTACCTTGTCGTAGTCCACATGCCCTTCTTTCCCGGCAATGAACTCCACACAAGCGATACCGTCTTCCTCGGCTTTGTGGGCCAACATGGGTCCGGGAATTACGTCACCAATGGCGAAAACGCCCTTTACATTTGTCGAGAAACGTTTGTCCACCGGGATTCGGCCGATCTTGTCGGTTTCCACACCGATGGCCTCCAAACCAAGTCCGGCGGTAAACGGATTTCTACCTGCGGAAACAAGGACGACGTCCGCTTCAAGTATGGACTGGTCACCGCCTGCCGATGGTTCGAGGGTCAATTTCACGATATCGGTGGAAGTATCGACCGCCACCACCTTTGTTTTCAGCATGAACTTCATCTTTTGCTTCTCGAGGGAACGTTGAAATTGCTTGCGGATCTCACCGTCCATCGACGGAACGATGTCCGGTGCGAATTCGACGACCGTGACCTCTGTGCCGAGACGGGCCCACACGGAGCCCATTTCCAAGCCAATGTAACCGGCCCCGATGACGATCAGCTTCTTGGGGATTTCGGTCAATGCCAAAGCTCCCGTGGATGATACGATCCTCTTCTCGTCGATCGTGATCCCGGGAAGTCCTTTGACGTCAGACCCAGTGGCAATTATGATGTTCTTCCCTTTCACTACGGTATTTTCACCCTCGAGACCGTCAACGGAAACTTCCGAAGGGGAGAGAAACTTTCCGTAGCCCTTTACGTATTTTACTTTGTTTTTCTTGAACAGGCCTTCGATACCTTTTGTGAGGTTCGATACGGCCTTATCTTTTTGGCCCATCATGGCAGCAAGATCAACCTCCACATTATCGAACTTTACACCATGCTTAGCGAAGCTGGTTTTGGCCTCATGGTACATGTGGGATGAATGAAGAAGTGCCTGAAAATTGATTAAAAAACCGGCTAAAAATATTCAGATTAAGCAACTTGTAAGTGAGGCAGCTATTGCCTATTGGTGATTTTGGAAATCATCAAGCCATACTAAAACCATGTTTTACTTTTCAAGTTGATCACTACACTTTTTTTCTTTATATATGGCAAACCTCAGACACATTTGAACCCTTGATGGTACCATATATTATATTCACAGTTGGTTGTACTAGGAAACAACTAAGGGATTGTTTGTTAGCAGCTTAATGAGCTTAATGAGACTCACAACTTACTCTGTCAGTTATACATGACTGTTTGGTAGTGACTTAATGGTGTAGAAAGTGACTTGTTCAATAAGCATTTAGGGGGGAGCTTTATGCAAAAAGCCAAGTTTTTCCAATCCTGCCAGTCAGTCCAAAGTCCAAACTAAAAAACACATTTCTTCATTGGAAAAACTCTACCCAACAAAAAGCTTCCGGACCTATACAGACAGATTAATCCACACAGACACCTTATTCATACAGAACTTAATGGAAAACCAACCAAACAACCCCTAAGACTTGTCAAGAATGAACATCTTTTTGATTAACTACAATCCCAAATTCCACCATAAGCCATCCAAAATTCATATTTCGACAACAAAAACAGATTCAAATGAGAAGTTTCTACACATATGAATCAAAGATATATGAATCAGCTTTGGTCATTTTTATCAGAAACAATGTAGCATCCTCTTTAAAGTTTAAAAGATGTGCAGTGCATATTATGTGAAACCATGCAAATAACAGTTACTAAATTCTACTTGTTTCAGTTTTATACAGCTAATAAAGTGTTTGCCAACAAGATAGCCATACACAAAAGACCTGCAGACTGTCAATTGGATGCAACAACCATTCATCTGACCACTTTAGCATAACACAAATGACCTAGGCTGTGTTTGGCAAAAATAAGCTAGTCCATCCAAACATGTATCAGAAGCTAGCTTTTTGAAAAGCTACTTTGAGTAGCTTTTGAGGAGCTTATTGTAGTTTTTTCCAATTATACCCTTATTAATATTAATTATTAAATTCAAAAATACCCTTTTTAGTCATTCTACATACTCATAAGCTACTTTTTGCCAAACATAATTTGTTCATAAGCTAGCTTATCAGCTACTAGCAAGCTTATCAATCAACAGCTAGCTTATCAGCTATCAGCTACCAGCTAGCTTATCAGCTAGTTTGCCAAACATAGCCCTAATATAAACTAAGAATCTAACCAGAAGTAAATTCTGCAATATACTAACAACTCATAACCAAATATAAAAAAAATGCAATTTTTATAGATTTGTGAGTCTAAACTCATCAAAAGTCCAATCTCACATCCATACCTAACCTAGGAGGTCATGATCACAACAGTTGAATTAGTAAACTGTTTCAGATGAACCTAACCTCCATTCCATTATACATCGATTTCCATCAAATGCAATTTTATACATCGATAACCTACAATCATTCTCTAGATCTAATCCGCAACTAATTACAGCTCCAATAATACATGGAAGAGAAAGCATTAATTAAGAGGATGAAACAAATACCTTGGAAGGAATACAACCGACGTTGAGGCAGGTACCGCCAAGAGTACCACGCTTCTCGATACAAGTAGTTTTGAGCCCTAGCTGAGCGGCCTTAATCGCCGCCACGTATCCGCCGGGACCGCCGCCGATGACGACGACGTCGTTGTCATCAGATCCGGATGCGAAGGCTCTGGAGAAAGTAGGTGAGAGAGAGAAGGAATACCTAAGTGCACCTGGAGAGATGATGATGTTGGTAGCCTTCTTTCTGGCCAAATTCGCCATCGCCATTTTTCTGAAAGAAAGAAAGAAAGAAAGAATTTTGGAAATAGAAATTTTAGAAGCCAAGTGATGATGGCCAGCACCTTTATCTATTTTTTGTCTTTTTTTATAACATAAATTAAAATATATTTCTAAAAAATTTAGTCCCTTCATTTGAATAAAAACTCAAGTTTGTGATATATGTTGATAAAGTAAATCCAAAGAGATACATGTCTGTGACCATAATATTTATTAAAGGATACATCTTCAAAACGTATCAAACTATATCCAAAAAGTTAATGTGCGTATTTACCTACCAAAAATATTTTTTGATGTATTTTTTTTTGCTATTGTGTTACAAAATGACTTGCTACCGGTAAAACTATCGCCGGAGACTCAGAACCATCACCGAAGATCACCTGAAAACCGTCTCTCCACCGGCAACCATCTCTCGATTTCATCACCGTCGATACCCATCGCCGTCGAGAACCGTCGCCGTCGAGAACCATCGCCGCCGTCGAGAACCACCACGCAGAACCACCGCCGCCTATAACCACCACCCAAAACCACTGTCGTCGAGAACCATCATCGCCGCCCAANGAATCACCACCCAGAACCACCGCCGCCCAGAACCACCATCGCCGTCCCCCAGCACCTCCAGGCACCGTTCCAACTGCAGGTGACCGGTTGAACCGGTCACCATACACATAATAAAAAAAAAATAAAGTTTAATACATCAAAAAGCATTTTTGGTAGGTGGATACACAAATTAACTTTTTGGGTATAGTTTGATACGTTTTGGAGAAGTATCCCCTTTTACTAATTTTGTAATTGTAAAGTTAATAGTAAAATAGATTTTTTTAAAGATAGTGTTTGATACACTAAACAAGATGGAGCAAAATAGGACGTATTGAGGGACGTTTCAATCTTTTTGAAGGTCTTGTTACGTCTGAATCTTTTGATTAAGCTGCAAAATAAGATAACAAAGATACATGATGTACATACAAATTACACATGATGAGGCATATATTAGTTTTGTCTTATGGTAGAAATTACAGAGTCGCTGAAAGAGGATGTAGTTTTACATTCATTGATAATAGGCCTTCAACAATGTAAAATTGTGCTCCAAAATTACCGAGACATGTATAGAATAGCACATTTAACATGCTAAATAATGGCCCTGGACATACTTGTCCCATATTTCGTGTACCTTTGTATGGAACATTTGTTCACGATTGTTTCCTCCTACCTTCTAGAGCTAGATGAAACAAGTTTACATGTATCGATATATCCCTGAAAATTACTAGCCTAAACACGCTTGTTGACTTCTCCCCTATAGAGATCGAAGACCGATTTGCTTTTTCTTATTCATGTCGATTAACTCTCTCCTATGATTTCTCCGAATTGATCTACAAACTTCTCTACGGATCGATTTACGTGATTACACGAAATCCATCACCGAATCCATCCTTCTTCCCTCACCTGATCTTGTTATCTACCATTAACTTCTCCACAAATCTGTTTTTTTAGCAACATCAATTTTTGGCCACTGTGTTGTTATGTTAAATTTCTTAAGTTTTAACACCATTAAATCCACCTCTCTTCCTCTGTGATGCTGCATTGACTTATTGTATTAATTGATTTTGCTACTAGCATGAGAACCAAAATTGTATTACAATGACAAGATATCCACCAAGAAATTGATGATATTTGGATTGGCATGCTTTAGATATCCCACATGGATCTTGTTTTAATCATCCAAACTGTGATTATTGTTACCATCATTTTGAATTACCAACACTGATTTACCGGTGAACGAAAATTACCTTGTTTTTGTCAGTTGTGTATGTATTGTTTTAATATTATTCGCTAATTTTCATGTAGATTGATTATCTGGTGAAAAAAACAATCACTAGGGTTAAATTGGTCATTTAACTTATTTTGTCATGTCCAGTCTTGTCTTACCAAATGTTGAACAGCTGGTATGTCATGTTTTTTTTTGTCAAGTTCTATCGTCTCCTGTTTTTTTCCGTCTGACCTTGTTTTATCATGTTAATGTACTGAATGCACCCTAACAAATCTGACTAGACTTTTATCGATGATCATTAGGAGCAACACCTTTTAGGAGTTATATTCCATATGGCTTTTTTATATACATGGATAGTTTAGTTTGTCTAAATAGAAATATGTTGTTATTTATCTTTTTATTGTTGAATCAATGATCTACATGATAAATATGACTGTTTTCATAGGTTTCATCCATAAAAAATGTCATGAATCCCTTTTATAATTATTCATGTAGTTGAACTAATAAGCCACTGCTACAATTCTACTTGAACCAAGGTCGACCTTGACGGTGTGCTAGTTGTGCCGAGCGTAACACTCTCAATTTTGGAAAATAGCGACTAAATTAAAAAATTTCTATAATACATCAAATAAAGAATAAATCTTTTTCTATGAATCAACACTTGAATTACCTCAATTTTAAATCTAGATTTAACATCAACAATATACAACCTATTAAGAGTTAAGACTAAGTCTAGGTCGGGTGTTACTAAAATCCAATAACAGTCCCTATCTCCAATGCGGAAGACGTCATTGAAAAGCTAGATTCTTCCCGTGTCTCTAACTAGCACTCATTTCGTGACGGCGTCGCTATTACCAAACCCCAACAAGGACTTGATGCACATGCCAATAAAATAAAAAAAAACGTTGAGCTTAACACCTAGTTTGTTCAAGAGTTCACGTCGTTTATATAAAACAGTAAACTAAAAGAATGTTATTTAAATCATGATTTCCAAAATGAAATATATTAAAGTATGAATGCAACTTCTTCTCCAAAACCTCTATTTCGTGAAGACATATAAGTAACCAAAACTCCTTTATCATGCGACCAAAAACTCAATGCTCACACACCCAAGAATAAAGCTATAAAACATCAAAATGGAAAACATAGTTCTAATCAAATCATTTGTATAAAGGGTTGTCATTACCTTTGGGAGGGTGTAAGACAACCGAAGTTGACGGGGGATACCCGATTTCTAAGGAGTGTAGCGGAACACAAAAGTAGGCTACCTTATGAGTTATTGAGATCGCCATACTAGGACCCATGGCCATGAGCTCCAAAGGCTCGTACTTAGATGTGGGGGAGGGAACTCGTAGATCCTAGTCATGCTCATTCACTAGGATTTACATTTATGTTTAATGGCTAGCATCTGGTCCCACATAACCATGCCAAGAGACCCTCTCTGTAACCTAGTATGTTACAAATGGGAGTTATCCCTACAAACTTACTCTTGTGTCTATACAGTCTACTCTACATTACTCCAAATTGAATGACCAAAGCACCTAAACATGTAGTTCTCCAATAAGATACGATAATTGCAAATTATACCTAAAACCCACATTGAGCTAAGACCCAACACAGTTGAAACCGAGCCAAAAGCTCAATACCTCAACTTGACTACTCAATAAGTCATCAACTTGACTACTCAATAAGTCAAAATAAGCAATAAAACGCATTTAAATCACGTTTATGCAAACATATTCTCGAAATGCATGATTAACTCAAAAACTCAACTTTGGTTGGGACAAATTATTTTTCAAATGAAATTATATCATTTATATTTTGAAACTTAACAAGAATATGCATTTTTCCAAATCATTTATGAAACCAAATATACTAAAATGCAATAACACCAAATAATCTTTCATTTGTACCAAAAATTACCAACAAAACACATTCTTGAGGTTTATTCACCATGTTGGTCCAAAGAGCTGGATCAACACACCAAAGTATCCAAAAACCCCGAATGTAGTCATTTTACAAGCTTTATCAAACCAAATTTACCAAATATTCAATCTTGTTAAAAACTCAACACATTTGATAAGTATCACGTAAAACATGTTAATACCTCAAAGTATACATTTTAGGCATATACAACATTTTCACAAAGCAACTTGAATACACCTTGCTAGATTTAGGCTAAATCTAAGTTTTATCCTAAATCTTTGAGCCTCATTTGAAGAAAACTTGAGATCTATAAATAAAATCTCAAATCCTAGTTCCAACACTTATCAAAACTTCTTCTCCACCTTATGGGTTTATAGGACACATCTTTATAGAGGACGTTTATGCCTTCATATGACACTTTTTCAGATAGTGTTCTATAAAATAGTTAATAGAACGTTTTATTTAAAAAAGCGTTCTAAATTTTTTTACGACGTACAAAAGCGTCCTATAAACGTTTTGTAACCCTTTTAGATAGGGCGTTTTTTTTTGTTTGGTCCTATAAACTTTGGTTCAACTAAACGTTCTATTAACAGAGTTTTTTTATATTACGCATTCTATAAACTCAATTCTGTTGTAGTAAATGTTTTGGAAATGAAATTATATATGAAGTTTAAGTAAATTTCATGATGTTGTTTAATGATTTTGAGTTAAGGTGTGATTGTTGTTGATGTTCTTGAGTTTGAGGACAAGGATGGAAATTCAACAAAAATCAAAAAGAGAACAATAAAAATGGCAGAAACAAGCAAACAGAAAGAAATGCGTTTGTTGTTAATGGATAAGATGGATGGCATTTAGCTTATGGACCAAATCCTTGAAAAGTGCAAACCATCATATAATCAACATAACAAATTTAAGTTTAGGGACCAATTTTGTACAAACCAAATAATAAAACAACATTATTCCCAATTTACTCTACTCCTTTTTTTTCTAATTTACTTGCATAAGATATTAAGATATTAAAAGTCTTAATAGTATTTTAGTCATATCCGAACCCTTTCAACCCTTCCAACCGCACTGCTATATCAGCGCCACATCAGCTTTTCATAAACCCACAATAAGCCTTCTAGAACCCTCTCTGGTTAGTACCCAAACCCTCCAAACCCTCTCACGTACACACAACACACACACCACACTCACACAACACACACAACAAAGGAGCCGTTTATAGCGGTGTGGCCACACCGTTGTGCTTCCAACCCGCCCAGCCCACCGGTGGCGTACCGGAGGCCGCTCCAGCCTGCCGGCTTTTAGCCCGCTGAGCCCCACCTCCCGGTATGCATAGCCTTAACGAAAACATCCTTTTAAAGTTGCCCAACTCAAATCAACCGGTTATTTTCTTTTAGGGGCGGACCCAAAAAATTTATTAAACGGTGGCCCCATTTCACTATAAGAAACATATATAGAGATATTTTTCACAAGATCAATGTTGGTCTGATGGTTCGTTCGTTGCTTTTCAAATATAAAGTCTCAAGTTTGAGTCTTGTTACTGCAAATATTTTATATGATAAAATCCAAAATTAAAAGCTAAATTAAATCTAGGAAAAAGAATATACTCTAACAGGACATAAATCCAAGACCTCACATTTGAAAAGCTTGGAACTAACCAATCGTCCTTGTCTCAATTTCAAAATATATATGGTGGCACACAACAAATTGATATGATAATACCTTCACGACCCTGTATAATTTTACACTACGACAAAGGAACGACACAGTGATACGTATATGCACTAATGTAGATCCGCCCCGTCTTCTCCTAACCACCACCACCACATACCAACACATCTACACAACTTACAAAAAAAAATCATAAACACACGCTTAAAACATCAAAAACCAAAAACCAAAAACCAAAAATATCAGAAGAAACCATAGACACACCAAGAATCACAACTTAAACCATACAAACAACATCCCCTCCGGCTGCCTGATCCCCATCAGTTGTCCTCAAATCAGGAGGGCTGTTGAACAAAACTCCAACCTCATTGATAAGATCCGAATTCCGAAAAACCGTCTCCGTCGACCCAAACTCGACAACTCCGTTTGTAGTCGGAATACAGACCATCGTCTGCAACCCAAAACCCTCACCCTGGCGTGCGCGGTCGCAGCTACACGCGAGCAGTGCTTCCTGCCCACAAATCCAAACAGGTTGTCGGTCGCTCGACGTCGCGCGACCTGCCAACGTCCCATTACCGGTAACAAACGAATGCGTCATCGAGACGAGGAAGAACCACTCCGTATCCGTGACAACTTCATCAGCTATGGGTCCGTCGTTCCGTGGACCGGAAATAAAGGAATCCAGCTCCTGGAGCACCGTCTTCCGGTACTCCTGCTCCTCCGGAGAAGACGTAAAGGGAGGCGGCGTCGGCGTCGTCTTCGTCTCCCCTTTGTAGTACCCGTCACCCCACCTTGACTGATCGTCTACGATGGAAGGTTGCCAGAAGATCGCATAGGTCCATGATTCACGGGCATTGTCGATCAGACCCTGGAGATCTTTCTGTAAATTATGTTGGCCAACGGAGTCGGAGTCGGAGTCGGAGTCGGTGATAATGTTATGGAGATGAAAGGTAGTTGGGTTGCTCCTAAAGGAGGACAAATCTGGGCTCATAATGTTATGAAGATGAAAGGTAGAGATAGATGATACAAGGGATGATGCTATATATGCTGNGAACCACTTTTTGGTTGTGAACGTGAGGACAGCCGAGAGCGCGACACGTGGCGGATAACTAGGCGCCACGTAAGCTCCATGGCGGATGACTAGGCGAGATTCATGGGAGGGCATTGAATTAAAGGAGGGAACCACACTCAAAGATGCCACGTGTCACGCTCTCGGCTGTCCTCAAGTTCACAATCAAAAAGTGGTTCACATTTGAACTTTCCTCTATATATATATATATATATGGCCTCTTTTTCTTATCGAGTTAATTACATTTTTGGTCGCTGTGGTTCGATGGTTTTAACACTCTGGGTCTTTTTTATAAAATAATTACAAATTTGGTATATGTGGTTTACACTTTATAACATTTTTGGGTCCATAGCTTCAACGTCATCATTTGTTTTTGCAACGTTAAAGAGTCCATGTGCATTGCACATGGTGGGCATTTTTGTCTTTTCATCTTATTTGACTTTTAAAACCCTATGAATCCTTTCCATAAACCCTATAAAAGAGGTTTATTTTTCTTTAACCCACCACCATCACCCACCAGTTACCACCACCACCATCCACCGGTTACCATGCACCTTCAACCAGCACATCGACCCACCATTACCACCACCACTATCCACCAATTACGGCCACCCATAGCACCATCTACTCCCAACACCATTACCATCGCTACCCACCACCACCATCACCACATGTCGCTGCCACCATAAATCACAAATTAAAAGCAAGAACCCTAATCTAAATCACATGGGTATCTAAGAGTAAATTATAGTTTTGATCTCTGTACTACTAAAAGACTAAGATACCCTTGTAGTTAATTCATTTAACAAAAGAAATTAACGGAGTTAACACTCATGGACCCAAAGCGTTATAAAGTGTAAACCATAAATACCAAATCCATAATTATTTTAAAAATGGACCCAGAATGTTAAAACCACCAAATTACAAGGACGAAAAATGTAATTAACTCTTTCTTATTTTAAATACAACTTAACCAACATTGGTGGTCTTTCTTTTCTGTTTCTATTTCTAATTATTATTTATTATCATAAACAAATATTAGTTGTAGACTTTTAAAGTCGCAATAATAATAATAACAACAACAATGAATATTTTTATGATAATTATTGTTTAATGAAATTAACTTTTTTTGGTTAACGAATTCGTGTTCTTATCCTCTCTTACTTTGTTTTGTTTTTTTTCATACTTTGAAGATAATTACTTTGTTTAACAATGAATATTTTTATGATAATCGTTAACAAACTTGTGGCCATTGAGGATTTTCTCAGGGCTGCATGTCTAGCTCTCAAGCATTGTCGGGATTAGTCCAGGATACCCTTACAAAAAAATATATAACTTCAAAGATATGAGGTAACAGGTTCGTGACGAATTCTGCAATATATGATTTTATATGTGAATTCATTTGATCTTGAAACGGTTAAATTGAATCCTATAAGCTCCTTATAGGTTTACGTGATGAACTTGTTGAAATTAGGGGGAGTTTATCGTAAAGAATTAGGGAACATATTTTCTTCCCCATATGTCGTTCCATCTCTTAGGGGGCGTTTGGTTCGCTGGAATCCTTGGGAATCTGGGGGAATTGGAATCCAATTC
>LUCG01057428.1:254-16388 GCA_001633085.1 Carthamus tinctorius | reverse complement strand
TTCTTTGTTGCTTGACTTCCTTGTCTTTAGGCTTGATACTTCATTCTTCTGATCATTCTAACTCAGGGTCGCTGAAAAGACTCAGCGAGTCCCTTATAGAATGCTATATATTACATCAGATGCTTCGATAATAAAATAATCAAAGAGACTTGTCTTAACGATAATTCCTCGAGCTTGAGCATGAATAAAATATCTATACTAAGTAAGATCAGGGTCATCATTATTTCATCAGTCTTAGGAGAGCTTGGATCAACAAATACGCATTTTAAAACAAACCAATCTAATAAATGGATGTTACCGATTCCTTTTACGGGTATGGAGTCCCCGTTAGGTATCGTTACTCCTGAAACATCCTCATGGTTGTTAGTGGTTTTCAACCATTCTTTGTAGTGAGTGATATGTTCACTAGCACCAGAATCAATGACCCAAGACTTGTGTGAATCGGTCTTACCAGTCAAGTTTGCCATTGATGTTTGTTCATTTACTTTTGTTCCTCGTAGTATATGCAGTAGACGATCATATTCCTCCTTAGTAAAGGTAGGAGTACAATTGTCTTCTTTAACCGCAGCTGCCCGAGGTTGAGTCATAGGCTTGTAGGATTGAGTTTTGGAATTGGTGGCTTTCGCCGTCCACCATTTCGGATACCCCACTAGTTCAAAACACCCATCAATTGTGTGGCCTGATTTGTGGCAATGATTGCACCATCGGTCATCCGCTCTTCCTCGTTCATCTCTTTTGTTTACGATTTGAGAATTGTTCTTCCCTGTCAATCGAGAATAACTTTTCTTGGATGTTTGAAAAGCTGCTGCATCTGTGGTGGCATTACGTGTGATGCCAATTTGTCTTTGTTGTTCATCTTGGCTAACCAGGTGGTAAGCCGCTCCCTGTGTGGGAAGCGGATTGCTGCTCAGAATCTGTGTTTTGACGGCTCCGTATTTCTCGTTTAATCCCATTAAGAAAACGTATAAACGCTCCTTATCGCGCATCTTTGCGATTTCCTTTGCTAACCCACACGTGCACCCGTTACAAGTACACATCGGGGTTGGACTTATGGATTGGATCTCATCCCAAACTCCTCTAAGTTTGGTATAGTAGGTTGAAATCGTTATATTTCCTTGGCATATTGTAGTGATGGTTCTTTGCAACTCGTATCCCTGAGGTGCATTCTCTTTGCCGAATCTCTCTTCAAGATCAAGCCATATGTCACTAGCAGTTATCGCGTATTTTACGCTACTTTTGATCTCCTTTTCCATTGCGCTAACCAGCCATCCTCGCGCCATTGCGTTGCAACGTTTCCAACTCATAAGATCATTGGAATCTTCTTTCAACATGGGAATGGTGTCATCGACAAAGCCAATTTTGTTATTGGCGAACAATGCGTTCGTCATCTCGCTTCGCCAATCGCTATCATTCCCATCCCTAAGAAGATTTTCGCCGACGAAGTTCTGTCCGGGATGATCGGCAGGGGTGAGAAAATATGGTGAGGAAATATCCATGATGGATTTGTCACCCACCGGTTGAGCAGACTCGCCTCCGCCGTCGGCCATTCTTTAGGTAGAGAAGGATTAATCTAGGGTTAGGGTTCCCAGATTTCGCTCTGATACCATGATAATTTTAGACAAGGAAACTTTTTATTTCTTGATAGTCTTTGAGAATAGCAAAACAAAGGTTTATAAAGATACAGAGCAAGCAAAATAAGGAAAAGATAGTGGGTTAATAAGGACCAAAAATAAACGTAATTAAAAAGGAAGAGATATCAATCTCAAGCGTTAAAAAATTTCCAAACAACCAACACATTTGAGCGATTCAGATATGGGCTCTGGATGGCTTCATTAGGAGACAAGCAAATAACCTCTAAATCTATTTTTTTATAAATAATATATTTAATAAAATATATAATATATTTAACATATGGAAACTGGAGGGGTTGACGATCATGTGACCTTGCATAGTCCTAAGGTTTTTCAACTAATGGGGATTGCATTGATATATCTGGAACATACCTTGCCAAAAATACACATAACATATTAACATTAACACAAAGCTTATGTGTTTGGTTAAAATGATGTATTTAATCAATTTTAAAAAGCTCAAAGATTATTTATTTATTGAAAAAGTTGTACAAAGACTTCACTAAAAACTAAGGAATGCCTTGTGTTTCACTTAAAATCAACTTAAAAGATGACAGAGATTGTAAAAATCTCCAAAATTACATAAATCTTTAAATAAAAAGAGATTTTATTATTATAATATTTTCCACCAAGAGGTATTGGAAATAAATGTTTTGGAGAGAGAGAGGGAGAAAGTGTTAGAAATTGAATGTAATTTTTTTTAGAGATTTTAACTTTCAAATGCTTTATTTTAATAATTTTTTTTATCATAACTATCGAAAATGCCTTCGTATTTGGCATATATTTTGATGGTTCGTTTAATATGCAGATAGGACAAGACATGATAGGACAGAACATGACATGACATAACAGAACATAACAATTGTATAGCTTTTGGTAAGACATGACAGGGTATGACTGGATATAACAGAACTGATTAAATGACCAATTTACCTTAGTGAGCTTTTTAGTGTTTTTTTTACCAAATAGTCAATCTAAATGAAAATTAACAAAAACACAAAACTACAATCTATGTATCAACAAAACTATAACCAAACATATGTTCTAAAATAATAGATTGCAATATAAACATTGGCAATATACATTCTTAGTTCGATTTTCGACTGGGTTTCCGGTATGAAATGTAATCCCCTAAAATCAAAATCAGGTTTGAAGGATTTCGGGTTTCGGGCCATGTCGGATTCATATTTAATCGGGTTTAGGTTCGCGTTTTAGCAATATATGTTTTTTCTTTTCTTTTTCCATCAAATTGATAGATAGAAATCGTATGCAACAAAAAATTAAAGATGAACATATATATTTTAAGTAACAAGATTTGAATAAAAATGGATGCTCCCACGACTATCATACTGCTTCATTAATGGCGTATGCCCTCTTTCATAGTTTCAGTTATTGTTGTTAACACATATAGAGACCATACACATGTATGTGTGTGTTTTTGACTGAAGCAGTATGTGTGCACGGTTGGGGTGTTTGTTGACGGTAATGGGAAGTGGGTGGGTTGTCGAAGAAATGAAGAGGATGACAAATGTGTAGGATCTTTGGTCGCTACATCCGGGTTACCGGAGAAACATGATCGGCAATGAGTTAGACGAAATATGTTTATTTATATATAAACTAAGAAGTAGAAGAATGTAGTAAAAGAGTATAATGCCTATAAATTAAATGATTTGAGTAGCCACCATTAGTCTTAGGACGAAAATGGATACAAATTTGCAGACCACATTGACTATTAATATAAATGCGACTACTAAAACCAAAATCGAAATTTTCAACAAACTATAGGGACGAAAAACGTAATTTAGGTTAAGGTGCTGTTTAATTGATGCTTACCCAGTAAGTGCTTACCGGATCAATTTACCTTACGATATCAACATGACAAGGAGTAGAATCTTACTCGGTAAGAGCGATGACATGGACCGAGAGTCTTACCCGGTAAGTGAGATTTACAAATCTTACCCGGTAAGTGCTTACGGATTTTTACATACAATACCGTTTTGAGAGAGTAAAATATTATCTAATATGTGATATTGTTTAATTTTAACGGTAAGTGATTATTGAGTTTATTCTTTAATTAGTAGATAATTAAAAAGATGGTGATTACAAATATAACACATGAAGACAGTTTGGCCGAGTGGTCTAAGGCACCAGATTTAGGCTCTGGTCCGAAAGGGCGTGGGTTCAAATCCCACAGTTGTCAGTTGTTTTTATCACACCATTTTTATATGAAGGATTAAGTATTAATTGACTGAAAAAATCTATGCGAATTTTTTTTTAAAAGAAAATTATGAAATTTAAATAATACAGGTATCGCAAAAAAAAGATTTTTTATATCAACCCTCTTTTTTTTCTGTTACTCTTAAGGTGTTTATTATTGTTATAATATAAAAGTTGATTTTAGTTTTATTTTCTTAACGTGAGGTTAGAGTTAAAGGTTCTCATTATTTTTAGTATTTGGATTGGAGATACCTTAGTAAAGAAATAATTCATTAGCATCAATTTTGGTGTTATTTATAGAATGTTTATGTAAGGAGTAAGTTATGCTTTTACAGTTGTATTAAAGGTTTGTAAGTTATGTAAGAGCTGTTTAGAACTATTTTAAAAAATAATATAGAAAAACCTGCCATATATTATCTAATAATCTATGCTTCAAAAAGCAGCTTCACAAATTTGATGGGCTATTGCTTCCTCTTCCAAAAATGGAACATTATGTATTCTACATTACAAATAAATAACTTGCGCAAAAACTAATTACTAAATTTGTACTCTGAATAAATAATTTGATCAAAAATTAATCACTAAGTTTGTACTCCGCTTCATGTTTAGATACAGATAAGTAAGCGAAGGATTGTGTAAGAAGTTGAGTGAACGCTTAGAAACGTGAGAAGTGGATCTAAACTCTTGATCATGCACTCCCATGAGTTTCACTTTACAAGAGAATTGATCTGGTACATCTTATCTCGATGCATCTCATGATCCCTTCCTCATCCAACGCTTGATAACTACTTCTCACCGAAACCCGTCTATATAATTTGTATTTCTTACTATTTTCATCCTTAAAATACGATTTATCATTGTTTTGGTCTTTGTGGTTTACAATTATTTACTATTTTTGATCTCTAATGCTTAATGGTAGAAACTAGTCCAGGGACGAAAATAACAATAAATTGCAAACCGCATGGTTTGCAAAATAAAGATTTTAATTTAAGAACAACAAAATATATCTAATTTAAAGCACATAACATTGTCATCCATACATACAATCTCCTTCTATCAACACCAACCCCAAGGGTCTTGTTCTTCTTTTCGTGTATTTTCCATCATGGCATCGTTCTAATACAATTTTATTTCCATCATGTGCATCATTCTAATACAATTTACCTTTCCATGATGACCATAAGACTAGTGCAGTTAGGGCACTCCAAAGAGTGGTGTCTACCCTCTTATACTACTGTAAAAGCAGTAGAAGAACCCGTGAAATGTTTGACCGACCCGAAAAGCGATTTCGATGCACCAAAATGTGTTATCCTGTAAACACCCGAGACTGCCGCCTCGGGAATGTGCCACTCAATAGTCGCATAGCTTCGAGCACTTAACTTCGAGGGCCTCGACCACTTAAACTTCAGGCACCAATCATCATCGTCGTATGCCGGCTCCCAACAATTAGTTCCGGGTTGCAAAATCTCCACCAAAGCAAACGTGCCTTCGGTCATAAGGTCGTTCCTTGGGCAGGCTGACCAAAACGTGGCCTTAACGATATCCCCCCGTTTGAAGGTCGAGTCTAGAGGAACGTCCGTTTTGCAGTCACCGAAGCTCGCACCAAGAGGGGTTGAATCCAGGACAACTGGCGTCAGAAGGCTAATTTGCTTGTCGAGTAGGTCGGGGGGTTGTGGGCCCCGACCAACGGGTTGGTCGTTAATGAGAGAAGATGCTAACTTCTTGAATTCTTGAATGTATGCATTTAGGGTATGTGGACCATAGAGAGTTGAAGCTCCCTGAAAATCATGCAACGTATTCTCGTTTAGTCGTGCTTTTACGAAAATCGGGCTCTGAATATCCCAAAATAGATGTCCACAACGAAAAAAGCATACAGCTTTAGAAATGTGTGATTATTTATCAAATCTGAATATTAACTATTTAAAGTCATATTTGACGAAGAAGCCTTATGATATTACGATGTGTGATTAAATTAAAAAAAAGGACGTTAGTAAATGATTCCCTGTTTCAGTTGTTCTTTATCAATGATTGACCAACCTACACTTTTTAATCAACCAAATGACAATTTTACCCTAGGAAGTAATAAATTTCTCCATCTCATAATTAAGGGTAAGAATGGAAAGTAGACAAAATAAAATAGAAAACGGAGGGAGTATCAAAAAAATTCATGGTGGTTGCAATCAGATTGAAGTTGTAAGATGTTTAATGCAAATTTAATTAAAACGATAAGAGGAAGGTATATTTACCTCGTATCTCTGAATTTGATATTCCTCATATGTAGTCACGTACTGTGAGTACGTATTGGTAAGCCCTGCTATAACAACATGCAAATTGCTATCCAGGTCTTCTTTGTCTCCAGATGCCAAAACTTCCTTGACAGCATCACGAAGGCGCCTCCCTGCCATAGTTGTGAATTCTACACGGACCAAAAACGACATTTATAAAAACGCAAAGTTGGTTTAAACAGAAAATAAATAATAAAGCAAACGTGCCAAAAATCAACGAAGCAGCTTTAAAGACATTAAGAGCATCTAGAACAGTTTCTCCATAACTTATCCAAAATGGAGAACATGTCAAAATCTCCAAAACAGAATTGCATTCAACTCCAACAACTTTTCATCATTTTGGAGACTCTAACATTAATTATATCAATAAAATATTCAATAATATAAAAAAAATGCCTTTCTCTTCCTCTGTTTAATCAATTTGGTAGCTTGGGAGATTTTGTTCTTGGAAGAACAAAAGTCATTCTATCTCTTTCTCCATTTAATTATGGAGGATTCTCCAAATTTGTAGAAAATTTCCCTCAATCTCATACTTTCTCCATTTTGGAGAAGACGTTGGAGAAAAAAACAGCCTAAAAGCTCCATAATCTTATTTTTGATCTATTTTGGAGGAGCTGTTGGAGATGCTCTTAAGTTTCTTCATCCATCAGACGAGATGAAATGATAACCAGTGAGACAAGCTATTTGCAAAATAAATCCGATAAAGTTATGACACTACTTGACGATGTAATAACACTAACTTCTTTTGTAACAATATTATGAACATATATACTAGGGGTCTGGAGCATAAATAAAAGGTGCCAAGAATTACCTCCTGGAACGCTGAGGATAACAAGTTGTCCGATTTGCAAAATCTGAATAGGAAGTATGGACGGCTGCATAAATCATGATGAGAAATATGAGAGAACATTTCATAAGCTAAAGCCTCCCAACCATTAAAAAGAGCACACCCACATGAATATACAAATAATGCTGATGGTAACGCTCTTAAGGCATTATCATATCATATTAATCCCAACACTGACAGTGACTTGCCGTCTGCTCTTATGCCAGCATGCAAAACTGATGATGTGGTCGATAAATAATTGAACTCAGATAACCATAAAAGATGCATGTTTCATACACAGAACGAGGGAAATGGAGAACTATTTGTGGCAGTGTCATGAAATAAAGATACACCAGGATTGCAACTAATATACCAAAATATACACATTAATCTTGCCTAGCTTTTCAAAAAAATTATCATATCTGATTCTCTCTTCCATACACTTTTCATTAGTCAGGAGTCTTCACGGAACTAGTCGCTCTACTCTTTTGGGTAGAGGTAGGTCCCAAGACCCATATTGGGCTTGTATGGTTTGCTTATTGTCAGATGGTTCATGCAACTTCACCACTTAGATTGCAAATTAATATACCAGGATATATAATTCAAATGTCTTATTTGAAACATGATTATTACAATATGGTTTGAACCTTTGCGGTGACAGCAGGCTATTAATCAGAATCAGCTGAATTTTGCAAGAATGAAGCCACTACTAGGCACAGAAGAAAACAAGGTTTCTTTGCAAACAGGGCAAAGGTAACTCCTCTCTGTGAGGTAGCATAACAGGACAGATATTTGATCCTTTCACCAATGTAAAAAGATGTTTATAAGATAGGTCTAGCATCTATATCAACATGATCTTGAAAATCCAATCTTTAACAGGATGTATTGGTGTGTTTGTGTCATACCATCATAGTACTACATCCACGATAGCTATATGGGCCTGAACTTAGGATAGCAATAGTAATCATGCATAGATTCTAAAATTATGATTTTTAACAGCTTATGTGGATCTTGCTATGAACTAAGGACACTATGTCGAACCTAATACATATTACAACACAAAAACTACAGGAAAAATCCATGACAGCATCATCACCATCATCATTGGTAGGATGCCAGACCCCACAAGTACAACCCTTGGAGGGTCAGATGCATCAACGATGATTCCACGAGTCAGGCCATCTCTAGGAAAAAGATGTTTCTGGAAAAACTTGGAGCCTAAGTTCACATCAAAAGCGCCTATACATAGGTCAAGAAACCTGGTTAAAAAGGAGTTCTGATTTCTGAATGCATCTTATAACTATATACTGACTAGGTGCTTCATCTATATCGCATAACCTCCTAGACTTGGTGTGTAGACTAATTCTCACACCTCGGTCCAAGGGTCCAAATCCCTTGAGCTCTTGTGTGCCAGGTTGCTGGAGGGAATGAAAAATCTATGTATCAAGTCATTATTATTATTGTTATTGCGAGAGCCCCAAATTTATCACAAAGTTCACAGCTATTATCCTACTAAAGAGAAACTTAAACAAATCTACCAACTCTAAATTAAAAAACACAATAGGTTCTGATACTGATTGTCTTTGCCAACAAGAGCTTCCTGTTTTTAATCCAAATTTGGGGTTTATGTCTTAAATCCTTTCCTAATAACCTTAAGTCCCACTAGCTCTTTTCCGAAATAATAATATAAAAAAAGTCCCACTAGCTGTTTACCACACATCTTACAACACATCAATGGCATTATTGTTCATCTCCAAATAGCTTCCTCTTTATCTTCACAACACTACTGTTTAGAATCTTGAGAACATAAAGCAAAAAAGTTCTTATATTATTGGTTGTTCTGAGAACAGCATCCTGTTTACATTCAAATTTTGGAGTTCACTTCTTAAATCTTTTCACATAATATCAAGTCACATCATCTGTGTGATACACAGCTTACAACACATTAACAACATTCTGTTCATCCCCCAAAAGCTTCCCCTTTATCTTCATTACACCATTTATAAATTTAAAAACGTAAAACAAAGTAGTGTTTTAGAACCAAAAAGAAAAAAACAATAATAGACCTTTCCTGTAATGAGAACTAGATTAGATTAGACTTGGAGTTTAACTTACCGCCCAATCATATGGTTCATGCATTTCACCAGTGTCAATCAGAATGGGTTTTGGATCCTGACATTCGGTCTGCTTCTCATCTGGCTTTTTCAGTAAGCCTCCAACAAGCTTCCAAAAGGCATTCCCCTAAGATCATTCAAAGCATTACAATTGCACGTCTTAAAGCCATTTAAAAAAGATGCTGAAGGTATGTAGGCATGTAATATAAGCTTATAACCTGGTCATCTCCCTGTGTGAAGTCAAATGCTCCAGGTCCATCAGTGGTTCCAGCAGCAAAAGAAAAGCCCATGGCAGCAGGGCATGTTCTGACCGATTCATTACTTTTTCCAACCTCCGACAATTGGACTGGGAGGTCAGAAAAATCGATAAATGTGTGTCGAAACCTTACTTTTCCTTTCAGTTGCTCAGATGCATTTTCAAACAGTTCTACAGCTTTTTCAAATTGTCTTTCACCAATGATACGTGTACTCTCAAATTCATCTGGGTAACTGTCAAAGAAAACGACAAACATCTTAATTCTAGGTAGTCTTGAAACCCCTAAACATGCATATTACTCCCTCTGTCCCAAAATAAACATAAACACAATTAATTGAATGACAATTATACCCATAGTAAAAAAAGTGCACAATTATAGAAATGTATAACTATTCTGCTGATGGAATTTCTCTACCTAATCAACTCTTAAATATTTGTGAGCCATAATTAAGGGTATAATTGAGAACTTAGTAAATTATAACCATCTACTTTTTAAAGTTCGCACTTATTTCGGGTTTTTTTTCGAACTTAAATAGAAATGTGGACACTTATTTTGAGACAAAGGGAGTATGAGGAAAGATACCAACCCTGGACCACGGCCATAGCACTGTTCACTTCGACCATTGCAGGTACTCTGATTGAAATCACAGGGCAAGCCAGTGTCTATGCAAAATGCTCCAAGAACATTTGGACTTACATCGCCACAATTTGATTGACAAAATGCAGATACGAATTGAGGGCGTTCAGCCTGCCTAAGGGTACTCCTAACTCGTTTTGCAACGCTTAAAGCTCTTGTAACAGGCCTTCCAGGAGAAGACTGGAAGGTGGAAGCAATGTCCATCAACTTTTTACCTGTGTGGGAAAGAGATTATAAGAGGCCTTATCTTATACATTTTTGCATAAAGCAAGAGAAAGTATGTATCAGCAGCCGGATAACAAATCACCACCAGTGTAGACACTCTACACTTGAAGAACTTCGATTCCTTGTTTTCTTACTTGGTATTAGAGTTCGAATGACTATGTTTGTAAACAAGATGATCTAAATATAATTAGCACCAAATCACCAAAACACTAGAAAACCATGTCCTCGCCCTCTATTCTCCGGTTGACATGGCTGAACGTTTAAGGCAGAAAGTAGCATGTATTTTTTTTATAGGTCAAACATCATGATACATGATTAAACTTACGGTGTTCATGGAAGTCTGGAATTATGTTGGAAATTCTTCTAGGTACTTTATAAGCCCCAGATTTGATGAGTGATTGGCTTTCGGTTCCTTTGTGCATGACATCTGTATTATACCAATCCTCCATAAATCGTGCAGCTGCGCCTTTATTGTCACCACTAATCAGCGAATTCGTACGGCTCATAGAAGTTCCATGAGTGGCAAACCAATTAAAGCTTCCAATGGGACCCCACTCTTCATCTACAAACTTCACGAGTGTCATTTCTTTATCAGTGTCATATTTATAGTTTCTCCTTTCTTCTTCTGGATTATTGAGATAGGCACTGGGACTACGGTTTATGCTAGCATCTAAGAGCTCTCCTGCAAAATTAACCTAATGATCAGAGTACTGAAAAACAAGATACACGATTAGCTTCGTCCAGTCCAAAGTAATCAATACTCAAAAGTGAACAGCTTATAAGTATGAGCGATAGTTCGGAAAAGCCAAAATATCCGCTTTTTATCAAAACATTTGAAAACAAATAGCAGAAAGTCCAACTGATTTAGGATACCTTTATTTATAAAGATAGAACCTGGACGAAGATTCTCGTGAGCTTGGATGATGCTTTTTTCAATGCCATCCACAAGGGCATCGAAGGATTGTCGTACAAAACCAAGAGACGTTATAATATATACAACATATTGAAGATATCCTCCAGGCCCAGCATGAGTATGGATCCCACTGATGGCAACATTATCCTCGGTATATAGGTCACCATACCTTTATCATTGAAACAAGAGAGAATGGAATAATTCAGAGATTGCTATTGAGAACAGTTAGTAAGATTAAAAGATCCTGCAACAAACTAACAATGTAATGATACATAAGCATGGTTACTTTTTTGAAAAAAAAAATCTTTTTTTTCAGTACCACCATCCTACTATCTTCTCACAGACTCCACCCCTCCTAGTCTAGCATATCTTTTTTGACTTTGTGAACATGCAAATACATAGCATTGAAGAAATGGGACTATGGAGAAAAGAACGATTATTTTGGATGATTTGCAACAGACATCGAATGTATTATGCTTAAAAATGCAAGGTTCATTAGAAGTATCAACCTTGCCTTCAATCTTTCTATTACTTTAATTGTAACAAGCTGTGAAGCCATGCAAGCATCAAGGTTCACAAATACTACGGAATTCCCTTGAGGTTCTGCAACAATGAATGCACGAGCTCGCAGTCTGAAATGAATCCCAGAGGTAGTTTGTTCCATATTAGCATATCCCATCATATTGACATCTGCAGCAGGTCCTGTAATGTCATAGCTTCCTAGACCAATTAAGTTCGTAGATTCAGATAAGGCCCCTCTGCACTTTATTAGTACCAACAAAAGGCTCACTAAAAATAAGCACATGCTTGTGGATGGCTTTTGTAGTACAGAACGTGATACGGGAAGTAGCTTCATAGCTTCTCTCAAAGACGGTGAACTTTCAAAATATTGTCTCCATCCGCTGGAAAAGAAATGAAGTAGAGTTAAGACAAAGAAGCATCCAACAAAATTTGAACAAGTTAAGAGGCCAAACTATGAAAGCAGTTTATAGGCAACGCACAGTCAAAAGAACTTAGCTAACAATGATATCAATGCCTATGTCATCCAAGAGATACTACCCATATGGTAGAACCTAAGAAGGAAATTTTTAGGCATACTTTTTCTCAATCATGATTAACACATTACCCTATATTAATATCTAAACTTACAACAAACTGCTTTTAAACATCAAAAAAGACCAAATTTCATATTTTTCTTATGTATCTGCTAGTTCAAAAGCATAAGAAAGTGAGATAACAATATATTTTTTTCTAAGAGTAAAAGGGATTTAGCAATAGGAACTTGTTGTAACCGCCCGTTTCATTACATCCCCTGGATAAATTCCTCTAACAGCTGATGATGTGTTTTCCGGTTTTTCAGCGTTTTCCGCTAAACAATAACAAATCAAGAGAACAAGAAAACGGCCAAATCACTTACAAAATCACATGTGATTTTACACTAATAGTCAAAACAAGGGTGTGCAGACGACGTGGCCTGTGACCTTATATCGCAGCCATAATTGTGTGAATCACATGTGATTTTACAAGTGATTTTATTGTAACAACACATGTGATTTGATCATTTTCTTATTTTCTTATGTTCTTATTTATTTACTATTCTCATTTCAACCTCACTCTATATATAAGTAGAAGAATTTAACACATAATAGCAATAGAAATTTTGTTAAAATGTAAAGAAATCATAAAAAAAATCAATTTTGAAAATAGCAATTTGAAACTCAAACTCATAAACCGGATCCTGATTCTCACCAAACACTCCTAAAAATTGGGAGTGCTCAATTGATGCCAATTAGTTGTAGCACCACAATTTGTTTACCCGAGGATATATCTTGAAATATATTAGAGTCATACAATTTCCTTAAAAATACATACCAACCAATATATAATTTATGATGCTGATCATTCAGCAGAGTTAACCGTATATCAACAAATAGGTAGTCAAAAAAAGTGATAATTTGTTGAAGAAAATCCTACACAATCACCAAAGAAGCATTACCAACCCTAAATCCTTATTCTTACAAATTCAATCGTAGACTAAATCAAATACCGAATCAGATCAGGAACTTTCACTTCACCATACTACAGAAAATCAATCCATTAACAAATC
Organism: Carthamus tinctorius; assembly: GCA_001633085.1. Taxonomy (NCBI): domain Eukaryota; kingdom Viridiplantae; phylum Streptophyta; class Magnoliopsida; order Asterales; family Asteraceae; genus Carthamus; species Carthamus tinctorius. The sequence goes on along the minus strand of LUCG01057428.1, from coordinate 3,177 downwards.
CGTAAAACTTCTTACTTCTTAATTTTCCCCCAATGTCATACATATATGATGATAGTTTAGATTAAGCTTCTGGTACATGATGCAATTATAAGCACAAAATGAGTAACTACTTCAAGCAAATTTGAATGAAATCGTAAATTTACCTGATTTTGGAAGGCAAAAACTTGGAAATTTGTAGGAATGAGACGACGAGAGTAGGTAGTTTCAATTCAAGTTTCAGATAAAGATTTTATTGTTAGGAATGAAATGAGGCAAGGCAATTCTCGAAGTTGTCAGTTGCTTGGGTTTACGTGGTGCAGGTATGAAGAATTTGCAGATAACTCCTCCAATTTTACTAAACTAACAACTCACACGCTGACACATATATACACAAAGGGTGTTAGTTATCCGGAGTCCGGGCTAGGTATTTTCTATGCTTGGATCCCACGTGCAAGGTCGGATCGTGAGATCGAGATCGAGATCGTAAGATCCTACTACAACTTATTAATTTTTTTATATGCTATAGTACTATTTATCATAAGATCCTCCTTCACATATTTTATTTAACAGGTCGAGAGATTATTATCAACTTAACCATTCTCTTGATTTATTTAATTTAATCAAAATATCATTTTTCATTCTCGTGGTTTTTATTTTGTTTCTCTTTTCGTCTTTCCAGCTAGTTTTGTTAATAAAACTTCTTAGATCAAGGATGTTTTGGTAATTTAACATATTTATTTTCTTTTTAATATTTTAGAAAACCGTTAGATATATGTTATTGATAATTGTAACTTATATAGTACATAATTTATGTGTGGACTAGCCAACTAGCCAACTGCAACCTACCACCCCAAAGTTCTATGCTCCACCTTCTTCCCCAACCCATCTTTTCCATATTCTTCCTTCTCCCTTCCTTCCCCTTCCCTACTCTCCTTCAACGACCTTCATTATATCTTTCATTGACTTCCTCTCAGCGATTTCACCTTTTATTCAAATTTCAAACACCAAAATCAAAATAACAATCAACCATTAATAGATCTACAAATCTATACAAGTAAAATGGTCGATGTGGTCGTTCTGGTTCACACACAAAACAGTATCGGTGGTGGTTCACAGAGAGAACAAAGATATATTGTGAGTCATAAGATTGTATGTAATCCTCTCTTTGTACCAGATCTATCGATTTTGAAAGAAAAAAAGAAGCAGGTAGGGTCGAATCGCTATACGATCCTACGATCTTACAATCCGATCCTACGATCTCACTACGATCCTACCAATTACGATCCCATATGCGATCCGACAAGCTTTTTCGAGGTGAGATCGTAGGATCGTACAATCCGACAATCAGGATCCCAATTTTAACAACCTTGCCGACATGTACATATATAAACCTATCCCACAGAAGTCCATTTATAATTCTCCTATAATAAATGGTTGATGTTAATTAAATGGACTCCTCTATTAATTTTGTAGACCCCCTTATGTTGTCGACTCTCACATTTCATTTTATTCTCTCACAACATTCAATTTTAACAATTAAAATTACAACTTGTCCCTTAGATTTATTTAACAAGTATACTTTATACCTTTTAGTTTATTATTTTTCGCTTTACATTTTCGTAATATTAACACATATAATCATATATTAACTAAAATACATTAAAAAAATATGTTTTAATTTTAACAAGTTACATCATTATAATCGTCTCATGGATACCTTTGAAATGAGTCTAATATTGAATACTTTTGATTTCATTATGTTATCATACATCATGAAATTGTTTAATATGATGAAATTATGTTATATAATTATTTTTTTGACAAAATTGTTTCATATTTTGATATTTTTTTCACATGAAAATGAAATGTTTTCATGTATTTTCTATTGATAAAATCATTTTATTCTTCTTCTTCTTATGTTGATGAAAAGTTTTAGTTTGCTAATGAAAAACACATATATATGAAATAGTTTTATCACAAAAAAAGGATTATATCAAACATTTTCATCAAGTTAAATAATCTCATGATTTTTTTTATTAATTTAACTATCGAAATTGACCGTTTGAACGATTTTGTATTCTAATATATATATATATATATATATATATATCGATATTATCCGTTTAATAATTTGATACGAGTGATTTTTTATTTCTTCAACATAATGAAATAAGATCAACTAACCAATACGTTATAGCGTTCTATATATAGTTAAAAAGTATTTAATATTGAGCTCATTTCGAAGGTATTGACGAGAAAATTATAATGGTGTTACTTGTTAAAATTAAAACCTTTCATCAAAATAGGAAAAAATAATAGAACGCTTTCATCAGAAAAAAATACATGAAAACATTTCATTTTTACGTGAAGAACACTAAAATATTAAACAATTCCGATAAAAGATAATGAAATTCGAAAATATTTTACGTAAAAAAACACCAACTATGAAACTATTTCGTTAAAAAAGAATTATATAATATAACTTTTTCACATTAAATAATTTCGTGATGTATAATAAAATAATGAAATCCAAAAATATTCAATACTGGGCTAATTTCAAACGTATCGCGAGACGATAGTAATGATGTAATTTGTTAGAATTAAAAAGTATTTTTATTAATGTATTTTAGTTAATATACAATTATTTATGTTAATATTATTAAAATGCAAAATGAAAATTAGATAAACAAAAGGTATAAAATATACTAACTTAATAGCTATTAGGGGGTGAAATGTAAATTAAATATTCAAATTTGGATGTGAGTAAAGGGGGTCTACATTTTGGGAGGGGTCCAAATATAATTCCCCGTAATAAATACATATGCCATGAAGGGATGCAAATGGGTCGGGGAATCCCGTTATCTGCAGAGACCCGATCCAAACGGAGCGGGGAATCTCTGCCTTAGCGGGTAATGGGTCGGAGATGGAGCTTGATTTTCTTACC
>LUCG01057406.1:0-11991 GCA_001633085.1 Carthamus tinctorius | reverse complement strand
TTACGCCAGATTCGACGCACGATTCTTTTCCCTATCTTAAAGTTAGGGTCGCACGAGCGCACGACAACACGCCTACCGCACGATTATTTCACTCGAGTGACAAAGGTTCTTAGGATCACACATCCTAAGAACATAAAAAGGCCACAGTCACCATGAATGAGATAACCTCATAGGCCGTAGTCGCCTGAAAGGACACTAAAGATAAAAACTATCTATCAAGCTACGATAGCAAACTACGATCATGATATGCAAAAGCAAAACAATCTAGAAACAAACATCACAAGCAGTTATATTTCGTACGATCAAAAGTAAAAAAAAAAACGTACGTGTCCAAAACAAAATATTGTACGATTACATAAGAAAAATAAATTTAATAAGCTGGAGGATCCACATCCTTGCCAACAACGCCCTCTCCCGGAACCTCCTCCCCGATGCCTTCACCTACGGTACCGGATCCAGAGGCTTTTTCCCAACTAGCCTCCCCCTCGGTACCCGGGGCTATCCTCGTCGTACGATCTGCACCTTCCTCGCTGTCCTCCTCCGCATCCTTTTCATCGTCGGCATCCAAATTGTCCTCCGATCCAATATGAGAAAAGAAGAAGTCAAGCTCATCTGTAGCTGCCTTGGTAGAGATCTTCCCCGCGATAAGACGATGCATGACCGCCGCCCTAGCTGTGAGATGGATCAGAGTCACCTCATCCTTGAGGTCCTAGACCTTAGATGCAAGGATGTCCTCATGGAGCTCTTTCTCCTTCTAGAGAGCCTCCAAACTTCCTTCTAACTCCCTGATCCGGTCTTCCACCAACTTCAAGCAAGAGCTTTGCTCAAGATGTATCTGATCAGCCTTCTCCTGTTTGCCCTTAAGATCCTCGATCTTCATAGTCTTGGCATGGAGATCAGCCACGATCTTCTTCCCCTGTTCCACCGCCTTCTGGAACTTCTTGAGGGCAGCATCCTCTCGAAGCAAGCTCTCTTGCACCAACTTCTTCATGGCGCCTAGCTTGCTATGAAGGGTGAGACTCGACTGGAAGGCCTGAAACGATAGATCATGAAATTAAAATAAATATCGATTACACAAGAATCGTACGATACAAACATACTTACCATGAAGGAGAGACCTACGACACTTGCATCCAGATCCTCGATCTTCTCCTTCCGGAACCTCTCCTGCTGGGACGGTAGGAAGAATTGCTTCATAGAAGGAAAGATCACCTTCTTGTTGATCGTGTCGTCCTCCATGAACCCCGCAGGGAGTGAGATGTTCATGGTCGTACGATCTGGTCCCTCCTTATCCTTCCCCTTAGCAGACTTGGCGGAGGGACCCACGACCTTAAGGTCCTTAGATCGAGTCTCTGGAGGGGCGCACCTCGGATGTTCTGTTGGGACCGCCTTCTTCGGCATTTTCTCTTGGCTCTTGGGGGAACCACCTAACGAGCCAGACCCCCTCTCGAGATGAGAGGTCTTGGCACGTTTGGCCACCAAGTCACCCCCCATTGATCCCTTCCTCTTCTCTAGAGCTCTTCTAGCAGCTTCAGCCATCTGCTCCTTATTTGATAACTTCTTCGCTTTGCCTGAAAATCGCACGAAACAAGCATTAAACGCATGATTATTAAATATGTGCGTACGACAATGTGTATAGGTCGTACGATCATAATTACCTTCCATCTCTTCCTCCGAATCCTCTGTGTTCTCAACTTGTCTCTCTTCGATCACCACCACGTCCTCGTCCCCTTTGTGTTCAGACTTGTACGAAAAAGATATTTCTTTTACTCCGTAAGCCAAAAAGTGCTCAACGTTGGCTTCAGATGCTTCTGTCAGTACGACAACAGAAAAGTCGATCTCTGCAAAAGGCAACTTTATACCTAAAGTATTCCATTCTAGAACGACCCAACCTCCCTCCACTAGAACGGACGATGACCGCACAAATACATACCGAGACTTCCACCCCCGATCGTGTACTTGCATGTTCTGAACTAGAACCCTATCACCTCTACCCCTAGGAAACAATCCATAACGATTGTATTTCTCGGTCTTAATGCTATATGCCGTCAACAGATCGCATTGAGTTTTTCAATTGTTGAAGAGATAATACAAATTGTTTTGGCTAGTTTCCTAACTTGCTAAAATACCAAATTTAAAGTTTGGATAATATAGTAAGATAAAGATTGATATTATTTATATAGTAAATATAAATTGAATATCAAAATTGTAAATTAATTATTAGCATGTGTCCTCACATGTTTAATTGGAATTAATTATGGAATCGATTATATTAATTATTAAATGTGTCCTCACATGGTTAATTGAAATTAATTAAATAATCACAATTTTAAATGTTTTAAAATTCCATCCAATTATATATGTATAAAATTAAATTATGCATTGATGGTCAAATCGAGGGGCGTACTCACTATAAACACTCTAAAGGGGTTAAAGGAGGTTGCCTATAAAATGGTAGCCGAATGAGAATGGTTTTTTAAATGTCTTGGCATTACCATATGTAACAACCCAGAATCCCATAACAGAAATAATGTAAATCCAAGTGATCTAACGCAGCGGAAATTAAATATAAATCTAAACGCTTGGCCTTAAGCCAAATACATTAGTTCAAAGGTAAATCCATAAAGTAATGCTAGTGGAACAACCCTCCATAGCAGAGATTTCATCTAATTAACCAAAATGATAACTAACAATACTCGGGAATAACTTGCCGACTAACCGCGTGCTTTCTCCTTACCTTTACTGTTGTCACGCACAATCCCTGAAAATGTTTTAAGAGTTTTGGAAACTAGGGTTAGACCATACGGTCTAGTGAATTCCCTCAAAACAGTTTAAACACAGTCGGCCTGCTGGCCCAAGTATAAAATTCTAACACTGGTGGTGCATTGTGGACTTAGACAAACAAAACGGGTCACACGAAATACATTCATGCCCCAAGTGCCCTTTAGGGTCACCCTAAACAGATTCGGGCCCTAGGCTATCGCCCTTCAGGGTCACACGCCAAGGACGTGCCCCAGGCTATAAACACAACTCCCAAGGATGTGCACCGAACCTTGGTATCCTAAGTCCACTATGCGACACACCCATACACAGTCACAAATCCAGTTAAATGTAAGCATGCTCATAATGTACATTAAAATAGCAATTTATCAACTAAAAACAGTTCACAATAGTTCATAAACATTTTCAGTTTATCAAAAGGTTTGGCAAGGGAACTCACCTGAGTCTGGTCCAAATCTCTCACAGTTACATCCCACCTAATGAATCTATAATCAATCTAAGCCATTAATAATTCAGTAAATTCTCTACCTAAGACTTCCCTAGGCAGACTTAGCACGGGGGTTCCGCTAAAGGATCTTCCTAAGAAATCTAACCCTAGAGTCGAAATTCTCCAAATCCGTCTCGAGATCTACCAGAAATCGGACTTGGGAAATGCCCGAAGTCCGAACCGGACAACCAGATAGTCCGACTCGAAGAACTCATTAATCCGACTCGGGAAACCTCAAAAGTTCGACCCAGATTCAGCCATAGTCCGATACGGACTTTACCATAGTCCGATTCGGACAATCAAAAAAGTCCGATTCGGGGTTTTTCCCAGGCTTCGAGGAGATCGAACCTGGTACCCCAAAATCAACCTAAAACAGCTCTAGAATCTTAGTTTAACCACAATACGGAGTCCATAAATCAATCTTAATTTACATAGACTAGTTTTTCAACCAAAAGATTAGATAACCTTACCCCAAATGATGAAGGCGATGGTGAAGATGATGACACTGATGCAGCAGCTGCTTTCCAAATACACGCACACACACACAGATACAATTTACCCTATATGGTAAAATCTTAGGTCTGAATCTATTTAAACCTTGGGCTTTGGGCCCTTGGCCCTTAATCCTTTACCCAAACTAGAAAAGCCCATAATACTAATTTCCAACTTCCATCTAATGTTCTCATTGGCCCCTGAATTTCAGAAGATTCTCAAAATAAATCACAATCGTTAAAATAATTGCATTCCTGAAATCCCGGTTATTACACCATACTTACCGCCTCTTGTGTGGACTAGTGGAATTACAGAGAGGTTTGATAGGTCAATGTAACAAGTTAAAAGTATTAACTATGAAGTATAAAACAAAATCCCGTTTTAGATACACTAAGAAATGTGAAAGTCATATGCTACCTATGTAAATAACAAACATAATCTTATAATTTGTTAACGGAGCGTGTGCGGTTAGCCGACACGTTAATTTCAAATTATAGTAGAATATGATATGGCGCTCGTGATTCTCAACCGTACTTTAGCCAAGGGGTCCATGTGTTTTTAAATGGTCGATTTACTATCTAGTTTGTGATCCTCGGCATCCCAGTCACAAATAGAAGATAACCATAATCGAGATTAACATGCCATTGATATAAGTCGACGAATCTCAAAAGAACTAGGAGTTTCATAATGAATGAAATTAACAAAAGTATTGTTTACCTAAATAACTTTGTGATGTGATTACAGCATCCCTTTTCGCATCATAAAGTGAAATATGGATCCTAGTCTTTTTAAATAATCTTAGGGTAATTATTTTAAAAGGATTAAATATCAAACTAACTAAATTTACATATGGCTGAAAATGTTCCTCCTCCTTCCCACTCAACATCCAACCTTACATTACTCTCTATCCTAAGTAAAAATAATCTCACTGGGTCAAACTAGTTGGATTGGATTTGTGCCTTGAGAATTGCCTTGAGGTACGAAGACAAAGAGTATTTGCTCGATGAGGATATTCCTATACTCGATGATGAAGCAAGCCTTGAGTAGTAGCTGAATATAATAAGCAAAGACATAGAATCTAGAAAAGTCACATGTCTCATGTTGGCGTCCATGTTCCCGGAACTTCAAAAGAGCTTCGAGAACATGGGGGCGTTTGAAATAAGTGAGCAGCTTCGTGAAATATTTCAGGAGCAAGCAAGACTAGAAAAATTCCAAGTCGTAAAATCGCTTATGGAATGTAAGCAACAGGATGGTGCCCCTGTATGTACGCATGTGCAAAATGAAAGCGTACATTGACAGGTTAGGTAAAGTAGGTGTCAATTTCCCAAGAGAGCTTGCCATTGACATGGTGTTGATTTCTCTTAGTGGGGCATATAAATAGTTCATAGTGAACTTCAATATGAACAATATGGACAAGACCTTGATGGAACTCCATGGCATGTTGAGATCTGCTGAAGCAAGTATTGGTAAGACCAAAAGTGCTCACTCAACTGCTCCCGTCCTGGCCATTAGGGAAGGTAGCTGTAAGAAGAAGAAAGTTTTTCATCCCAAAGGGAAGGGAAAGGCTAAAGTTGTTCCTCGCAACCAAGGCCTTAAGAGAAAAGCTGAAACTTCTGACATATCACCAACAAGTGACCCTAAAGAGGCCATATGCTTCTACTGTCAAGAAATGGGCCATTGGAAGAGAAGTTGCCCAAAAATATCTGGAGGACTTAAAGATAAACAAAGGCTAAGGGTGTGGCACCTCAGGGACTAAAGGAAAGTAGAACGTTAAAACATGGGAGCTGAATCTGATCATGGGAAACAGGACAACTACTGCTGTTACCAAGATTGGAGATTTAGAACTAGTGCTTAGTAGTGGTCTTTCAATAAAGTTATTAGATTGTTGCTACTCGCCATAAATGGGTCGAAACATTATTTCTTTTCATGCATTGTACAAGGATGGTTTTGAATTTAAGTTTGATAATGATAATGGTTACATTTTAGTTTATAAAAATGGTTGTTGTATTTTAAAGCTACTCCTTATAATGGTGTGTATGAAAGTGTGATTTTTGTTGGTAGAAATAATAACAACTTAACTTTAAATGTTGGTTTCTCCAATAGTGATTTGAATAAATCATCGTTGTGGCATCATTGTCTTCGCCACATAAACAAGAAGCACATCGCCAAGCCCCAATCGGATGGAATCTTGGAATCATTCGACTTAAAGTCGGATGAAGAATGCGAGTCTTGCTTATTTGGAAAGATGACTAAATCACCTTTCAAAGGAAAAATGGAAAGGAGTAAGGATCTGTTGGACTTAATCCACACAGATGTATGTGGACCGTTCAAATCCGCCACAAGAAATGGTGAGAGATTCTTTGTTACTTTTACTGATGATTTCAGTAGATATGGATTTATCTATTTGATGGAAAACAAATCAGACACCTTTGAAGTGTTCAAATGATTCAAGCACGAAGTAGAAAACCAACTGGGCAAGCAAATCAAGATGCTCCGATCCGATAGGGGTGGAGAATACTTGAGTCATGATTTCTATGACTATCTGAGGGATTGTGAAATAGTTTCACAATTATCTCCTCCTAGAACACCACAACTTAATGGTGTTGCTGAGAGAATAAATCGAACGATACTAGATATGGTTCGATCCATAATGAGTCGTGCTACACTTCCAATGTCATTCTAGGGCTATGCCTTAGAAACTACAACTCATATCTTAAACCTCATTCTAACAAAGAAGGTTGCAAAGACACCCTTTAAAATGTGGAGTGGGACTCGTCCCTCGGTCTGGGGTTGTGAAGTCTTCGTTCGGCACGAAACTAACGACACACTGGAACCTAGGGTAGAGAAATGTCTATTCGTTGGTTATCCCTATAAAATCCTTTGGATATAAATTTTACAAACCCTCTGAGAACAAAGTGTTCGTAGCTAGAAGGAGTGTTCCTAGAGAGAGAGCTCATTTCCAAAGAGGATAGTGGGAGTAATATTGATCTTGAAGAAATTTACGAGACAACCAATGATGAACCTATAGCTGAGACTAGCCCTCAACATGAGGTTGAATCACCTGTTGAGGAAACTAACATAACTCCACCACCTCTTCGTAGAACTAGTAGAGTTAGTAAAGTTAATTAAGCTCCTGAGTATTATTAAGGTTTTCATATTACAAAGGAAGGAGATACACTAGTCAATGATAAGACATTTGATAGTGCAGATGAACCATCTAACTACAAGGAAGCGATGGCAGGCCATGAGGCTGCCAAGTGGAAATAGGCAATGAAGAGAGAGATTCAGTCTATGTATGATAACCAAGTCTGGGAATTGGTTGATCATATACCAGGTCGCAAGACAGTTGGGAATAAGTGGATCTTCAAAAAGAAGACCGACATGGATGGGAATGTGCACACATTCAAGGCTAGACTAGTTGCAAAAGATTACGCTCAAACTCAAGGGATTGATTATGATGAAACCTTCTCACCAGTAGCTAAGATTAAGTCTACCAGGAAATAGCTTGCCATAGCTGCATTTCATGACTATGAAATCTGGCAAATGGATGTAAAATTCGTTTTCCTTAATGGGAAACTTGATGAGGATGTGTATATGGCACAACCAGAAGGTTTTGTACATGACAAGTATCCAAATAAAGTGTGTAAGCTTAAAAGGTCCATTTATGGAATTAAACAAGCGTCTTGTAGTTGGAATCTTTGCTTTCATGAAAAGGTCAAAGAGTTTGGATTTTCTTGAAGCGAAGATGAGTCCTGTGTATATGATAAGGCTAGTGGGAGTAATGTTGTATTATTGGTCTTGTATGTTGATGACATACTACTCATAGGAAACAATGTTCTAATGTTGCAAGATGAAAAAAAATCTGGGTTGGAAAATGTATCGCTATGAAAGATTTAGAAAATGCAACATACATACTTGGAATAAGAATTTAGCGAGATAGAACCAAGTGTTTAATTAAACTTAGCCAAAGTACATACTTGGATAAGATATTGAAGAAATTCAATATAAGTGAATCCAAAAAAAAGTATTTGCCCATGCTACATGGCATAAGATTGAGTAGAGATCAATGTCCTAGTACTAGTGAAGAACGGGACATGATGAGGAAAAACAANTAGAAGCCATCGGTGTTAGAAATATCAATATATCTTGAATGTTTTAGTTGTTAGTTTGATGTATTAAAACGATAATAAATTGTATTTGACTTGGAGATTATTATATATGCTGGATTGCGTCTATTTACATTTAATTTATTATAGTGTTTTCGTTTTGCATGTTTAGAACCAACTTCCTAAGTATTAATTTACTTAAACCTCCACAGTCAGTCATACTCCTGGAAGTAAGTAGTGATTCAAGACTGTCATGGAGTGTTAGAAGCATAGAGAATGCAACTGACACTCATGAGTACTTAATAGTGATTTGAGTATTGGAACAACCCGCACTCAAAAGTTTACTTCATGGATTAAGTCAGAGTAATTTTGAGATGATAATATTTTATGTTCTTCAAGCGGAGTACATAGAGTTTTGCTCTACGATTCCGTCATGCTTTGGTGTGCTCCAACGTTGACCGTAATTGGCAGCTATGCAAGGTATGTCCAGGTATGATATGATGAGTAGAAATGAACTGTGTAGTCAAAGTTTATTTGTTCCTTCTGCCTAAACAGGAGAATCAATATCCATGGGCCCCTCGATGATTTGGTGTTGACATTAAGTGTTTGGCCAAACCCTGACTGGAATTGATGTGTTCGATTGAGTAGTCTGATGAATTCAATACATATCGGAAATCGGGAAACATAATTTTGATCCGTGAGATAGACTATTATCCATGTCTCAGGTTCATATGATATCTTGTAGAACAAAGGAACATTAAATCACTTACCTTAGGATCGAATCTTTATCAAAGTTCGACAGCTTCATTGGATGGTTTGCTCTCTACTAGTTATTTGAAAGTATTGACCAGACAAAGTTAATAACTTGTCCAAGTGGGAGACTGTTGGAAACGGTATCCAAATTATTAACTACTGGTGGTATTTTAATAATAGCAGAGTCCTTTTGGGTTGCCCTTAAGATCCAAACAAACAATCAGAAAAATAGAGGGGGATAAAGTGATTAATTTATTTATCAGTTGATGATAAATATAATTAATTAGATAATATACAAAAGATAATTAATTAGATTAATTATAGACAAAGGATAATAGCTTGATAATAATTAAAATAGTTTTTAATTAAGTTATTGTTTATGCAAAAAAATTACACCGGTTGTTATCTTGAGATATTTGTGAGGCAAAACCGTCGAAAGAAGTAAATTTACTCGATAAAACGTACGATGAACGGAAATAACGAACAAGACAGTTGATGACGCAGGAAAAACCTCAAGAACGAGGAAAAAACCTGCGGCCGACTAAGGGATAGCCGACGATGCACTATGTATCACCAATAAGGGGTGATGTTCTTTGAGTTACAATGAATTATCGTACGATGCAGTGATGAAAATACTAATGATCGTAAGAAACACAATGAAAGTTTTAGAAGCAATATTCGAGAGTATTGTAGACAATTGTCAGAGCCGAATGTCGTCCCTTTTCTTTGAGCTGAGGATCTCTTTTTATAGTTGGCTCATTTGTAACCGCTTGGCATTAAGTGTCTCCTTTAATAGCAACGGTCGTAGCGGTCGCTTCTTTTATTGCGCTCGAATATTTGTCTTAACCGCTGGGCTTGATTCGTGGTAACTGTTGTTGACCTGATACATCGTACGATGATGGTACGAGAATCGTTCGATGTATCTTCTAAACTTCTTCAACGATTTATAAGGCTTTTCTCATGACCTTATCTTAATACAGGGTTACGTTCTCATAACTATCCTTGTATGTTTCTGTCATCGTCGTATGTTTAGAATTTTACCCAAACAATTTGCCCCCCAAGATTTAGAAAATATAATTGTCGCAGTTTTCTATTTTCTGAATCTTAAATTGATAAGTAAATGGAAACTAATTTCGTTCAAAAGTAACCGAATTGCAATTGTTTCTTATTAGGCACTAACACTTTCCGATGACGTGGGGCTAGTCGTGTGTCATGCTAGCGGTCTATAGGGACGCGTGTCCTTATTTCAAGGGACCTCCCAATTTGGGCGGTTGATATTCAAAAATTTAGTTTCCTTATATAATAGAGCACCGACTCAAGATAATCTTTACCTTATTGTGATTTCAAGCTTTTGGCAAAGATTTTAGGCGAGAATCTCTCGAGTGCTTAGTATTTATAAGGTAATATTCATTCTCTTTCATATGCGTCTGAAATCGATAGCTAAGAGGCCCTCTAAGGATTTCGACTTAGTTCATTTTGCTTGCTTTAGGAATAGTCTAGATCGTCTTGAGTTCTTGGAATCGATGGATCCTAGGAGTACAATTAGGGGTGATAGCGACATAGACGCTTTCGAAGAGCTCGCGGGGATGCCGGAGAATGCTTTTCTCCTTGCCGCCGGTGAAAAGGCCGGCCAATGTTCCGGCGGGGTTCTTCGTGCTGTATGAGTACCCTTTTAGGCTAGGGTTTAGATGCCCTTTCACCCCTCTCTCTCGAGCTTTTATGTCTAGGTTTAACCTCTCTCCAGGCCAACTGATGTCGCAATTTTGGAGGGTGATTCAGGTTATTGAAAGGGTAACCAAGGATTGGGGTATGCCTCCTTTTGACGTTATCGACTTATTGACACCATATAGTATGAAACCCGACAGATACCATCGATACGGTCCTTTTCCTAAAGGTCATAAGGATACGGTTTTAGTTCTGAATACTCAGGTCCATGATCGAGGGTAGAAATCTCGATATTTGTTTGTACGGACATCGTCTATTCAAGAGGAGGGCGGGTGGAGTGTTCCTGAATGGAATGTGTTAGGTACTAGCATAATTTTGATGCTCTTTTATCTATTGATGTAAGTGTAGTCTCTTGATCGTATGTCTCTTATATTGCAGATATTGATTTTTCAAGCGTGTTGCCAACGGAAGCCTCAGAAGCGAAGATCGAAAGGTTTCTTGAGTACGAAGTGAAGGAGCGTTCCTTTTACTACAGGTCTGAGGACGAGGTAGACTCTGACGTAGTGATAATCGAGGAGGAAGAAAAAGAAGAAGAAGAAAAGGAAACAGAAGAGGAGGAAATGGAAGGTATAACAACTGTTTGGTTTTTGATCGTATGATCTTTCTATCTTTATCATATGATTATATCGCTTTCAAATTTTTCTTAGGAGCAAAGAAGATGAGCAAGAGGGAGATGATGGCTGAAGCTGCTCGTAGGGCCAACGAGAAAAGGAAGAGGTCAACTAGGGGTGAGTCTATTGCGAGAAGGACCAAGTTATCACACGCTGAGAAGGGTTCTGGTCCTTCAAGTCGCTCGCCTCTGGGCTCTGAGAAGGACGCGTCAGGTGATGTGGTCCGAGCGGATCCTTTGAGGTGTGCTCCACCGGAGGGCAAATCCGCAGATTCCAAGGTCGCCAAGTCCTCAAACCGATCGAGCAAGGGAAAAGGTATCAAAGCCCCTGATCGTACGACGATCACAATATCCTTGCCTAAGGATTTTATGGCAGAGGATACGATCGATAAGGACGAAATTTTCCCTCTCTTGGAGCAATTCACACTCCCTTCTCAACAGGAGAGACTTAAGGCCACTAAGATTGAGGAATTGGATGCCAGTGTCGTGGGTCTATCCTTCCTGGTAAGTGTTCGGTTTTAACAGTCGTACGATAGTTTCAATTTATGTTTTTAATTGTTCGACAAATTTCTTTTTCGCTCTTCAATCCACCTTGGCCCTTCATTCCAGACTAGGGGCCGTGAATAAGCTGGGACAAGACGGCTCTGCTAGGGAGGATGCGGCCATCTGGAAGTTTCACAAGGCCGTGGAGCAAGGGAAGAAGATCGAGGTTGATCTTCATGCCAAGAAGATCAAGATTGATGATCTTAAGGCACAACTGGAGCAGGCCGATTAGGTCAATTTGGAGCAAACTGCTCGTCTGAAGATGGCCGAGGACAAAATCAAGGCGCTGGAGAAGAGTTTGGGGGATCTCCGTAAGGAGAAGGAGAGTCACGAAGACATCCTCATGTCCGAGATCTAGGATCTTAAGGACGAAGCGGCCCTGAAAAGGTTTACGGCCAGAGCGGCCGTTATGCGCCGCTTCATTGCGGGGAACTTGTTAGATCAAGAAATCAAACAATAAGAAGGAGAGAAGCCATGGAATCTTCACTTTATTC
>LUCG01057405.1:0-15650 GCA_001633085.1 Carthamus tinctorius | reverse complement strand
AACAATCGCATTCCCTTCGCGATGTATAAAATATCCCGCACCCATAAGGTGCCCCCTAGACCATAAATAACTTTCATGGCCTAGGCATGTCCTTCCCACGAGGTATAACAACCCCGGGTACTCTACCATGACAACACCCTCAAAACAAATCAACTTATAAAAGCATTCAATTCCATATAAGGTTCATAATTCAAATCAAATAACAATTTCATACCCATTTAAGAGTGGAACAAGCTTTAAAACGTTTAAACATCTTTATTTCAAAGATTCAAGGGTAGGGAACTCACCTTAGATTCGACGACTTAGGATACACCTAATGATGTTGAAATCTCAAACCGAAACCTGAATTGATCGCATAAAAATTGGTGTTAAAATCCCTCCAAAAGTTCCTAATAATCTTCTAATAACACCCTTAGGCGATCCCCTAAGCTAGACCCTAAATCCGATGCGAAACGACAAAGATTGCGAAAACGGAAGTTGGACTTCCAGTGGAATCGGCTGGTCGTCCCGCGGCTCCACCCGCGGCTAACCCGCGGACTCCACCCGCAGATTAGACCTGCGCCAGGACCTGCAGCAGCCTCCCATGGCTTTTATCACCAAAATCTTCCAAATCCAAAGTTCCCAAGGTTGCTAAAGCTTTAATACTATCTCAATTGATTAAGCAACAACTCCCAAACAATCCAAAGTATAAGATTCATATTCATGGATCAAATACTTATCAAAACAATGACCTCAATTGATCCTTATATTTAACCTACACCCATAAGCACACTAATAAGTTTATCTCTTGATTTCAATTAATTCCCAAGGGTCTCCACAATTCACCAATCATAAGGCTAGGAGATGGGAGGAACACCACCAAAAACTCTCTATTTGATAGAGGACAATTAGACTCATTGAAACAAGGATTGATTGGAGTTCACCCATTGAAGAGGATAACTCCAAACACAAGAAACTTCATTAAGAAGAAGATGGATATAATCATACCTTGAATGATGTTCCTCCTTCAATCACTTGCCCAGAAATCAAAACTCCAAATTCTTCTCTTCCTTTTTCCTCTAGAGTTTCTCCCAAAACCCTCTCCAAAACATGCTCTTCCTTAAAGGCCTAAAGAGAGCCCTAACCTTTCATTTGGGCTTTTATTTTCATCAATGACCTGAAAATTAGCACTTAATCAAACTCACCACATATCCTTCTAATCTTTTAAAAAAAAAATAAGCTAGGTTTTTGGGTTGTTACACTAACCCAGTTGGCCTAGCAGCATTAACCATACTTGGCAATTTTTTCAGACCCAACATAATTGGTTTAATAAAAATAAGTTTGATGTTTAACTTAAAAGAGTTAGGTGGTGTTTGGTTTTAAGGGGTGTTGCAGTCTAAAATCTGATTTTATTTCTGATTTTTAAGAGGCGGGGGTGAATTTTAAAGTCTTAATGAATAAGACTGTTTGTTTTTGTAATATGACAAACGTCTGAATATGCATAATTGTCTATTTTATCCCTAAAAAATTTAACTTTAAACAAAAATTAAAGTGAGCATATATTGAATGATGAAATGAAAAATAAAGAAACAAAAGAAGGATGATGACAGATTTGCGAGGTTGTGAAGTGTTAGTCACATCTTACACATTGAAGTCCTGATTTAAGAGATTCAAAATGTTCTAGAAAGCCAACACACAAATCTGCAATCTCCGTGTTTTGCGTTTTTTGTAAATTCGTGATGCATCTAGGCTAAAAAAGACATTGAAATCGAAAGAATGGTGTTGTACAGAACTAAGAGGTGATTAAGTAGCTAGGTTATCACTTAATTTGTCAGAAGACATTAAGGGTTAATAGGCTCTGAAAAGAAAGTAAAAACAAACGGTCTAAATTGTCTTATGTCTAATTATAGACATAAGTGGTCATTAAGAGCTGAAACTGAAAAAACAATTAAGGCCTTAGACTTATTTATTTTCTTTATTTTTACATTCAAACATGATATACTTAAAAATATACAATTGTATTTCATATTGGCATTTTTTTATTTAAAAAGCTGCAACTTCGATAAAATTAAAGCAAAAGGAAGATAAAGAAACAACTTTCTACAAAATACAGAAAGCAAATCGAAAAAAGAAATAACATAAAGCACAACTCCTGCATCCAAAGCTACTTAGAATTGGAACACCAATTCGGCCATGAATAACTAAAATGTCTAACACGATAAGCTAACTAAATATGTGAAAGAATTTGAATAATCGAAGCCAGATCATAGTCTTGATGTAGCTAACCAAAAAACGCCACATTGTTATGTGAACCCCAAATTACATACATGGCAGTCCACCAAACTCTTTGCAGAAGAAGACAGTCTTATCTTTAAAAAGTATAAAAAGCATAAGAATTAAATAACGCTAGACAAGTAAATTCTACCATATTTAACAAGAAATCACATAAATAAAATGACAATAATTGCAGAGGGAAAAACCCTGTATTGGAGGTGTGGTGGTTGTGGTGCCAAATGGCAAATAGTAATACAATAATCAAAATGGCAATAGCAATACACGAAAACCAACAAAAGGCTTCGAAAAATGGGTGACTAGGGTTCAAAATGATGGCTCTGAAGGCGAAGATAACCCAAGAAAAGGTCTGAAACCGGTGGTTGAGGTCCGACCATTTTGGCTAGATGCGAAAGTCATATATACGGTGGCTAGGGTTCAAAATTGTGGCTATGTCGATTAAGGTTTGAAATCATACAACTACCGTTTAGTCCATGTTTGTTGTAGGCACATATGTGGTTGCTACTGGCTAGGGTATAAAGTGATTAAAATGGTTTAAATCATGTTTTGCTACCATGTAGAGAATACGTATACAGTTGTTTATGTTCACTGAGAAAAAATGTACACCCTACTATCAGGAAAACTAATAAAAGTTCACTAACAAACTTTTTACACCGTAAAACGGATAGTTTTTAAGATATATACACATGCATCCATACAACAATTTACATCATATAAGAATAGATTTGTCAACAAGAACAGTAAGAACTAATCTAACCCCTTGAAGAAGTTTTTATATTTGATGATTCACAAAAAACACAAACTTTCATCCACCTTCATCTAATGACTTACAAAATAAACGCATACCTTCATCTTTTTTTTTACGTATATTCGCGTATTCGATGATACAGGTAGGTATGCGGAGGTAAACGAAGGTGGAAAAGGTATGCAAGCACATGTGAATACTTATTGTTCTCATTGAACCCAACCCTACATGATATACAAAACTTTACATTTCTTTAGCTCTTAAAATCTATATATACATTACAAAACTCATTGGATTCAAATCTTCATAACTAAAACTAAAAACATAATCACTAAACTTACAAAAAAGGAGCCAAATATGTTATATATATAATACATTTTAGTTGTCTTAAAAACCACATGGACTTAATCATACATACATCACAAGTTGAGGTGAGAGAACAAAGAAGGAACAAGATCAACAACAGACCAAGCAAGACCACCATATTGCAGCAATCGGATGCCGGTATCAACGTCAAACGAGTCGTGGCTGCCCAAGAACGTCTTCTGGAGATACCCGCTCGTTGGTTTGACCTCGTTTGACTTTTTGACCACAGAGGGACCGGCCAAAGCCACTACGTATCCTGATGATCTCACGGGGATCCCCAGTGCGCTTGCCGTGATGGGTAGGATCCATTTCGCGAGAGCCTTGCTGCAGAACTTGACGAGCAGGATGGTCGGGATGCCGACCAAAACCCTGCCCGCAAAGGCGGGCATCGTGAGTTCGGGAGTGAACACACGTGCTACGTTTTCGTGGTGGAATTGATGGTAGGTCTGTTGGACACCGGTTACCTGCGTAATTAATGGATCTTTGAGACATGAATGCACGGATTTGCTTCCGTTTATGTGGGTCCCATTATAGAGCATCCAAAAGTGGGACCCACGTTCAAAAACCAGACTTGTAACCGCAAGCAAAAAAGGCATTTTTTTGCATGGCGAATAAGCTTTTCAAATAAGCACCGTTGAGGGGGCTCTGACTTTCTTTTCGTTATGTGGGTCCCTTTTTAATTTGCAATTTTACGGAAAAAGGGACCCACAATTTTGTTCCTAGCTACAATTTCGTGCCATGAAAATTGCAATGTTTTTTTTTGGAAGAGGTATCCCAGACCACATTGGGCCCAGACTAATCCTCGGCAATTTTGGGCCGAAGCCCGACTGCTAAAGCATGCAGCCCGGGGTCGAAGCCCCCGTACCTCCAGAATGTATCCCCCAGGGTTCGAACTCGGGTTCACCACTATGTAGTGCCCAATTCTTACCACTAGGCTAACACTCCCTTGGTTGAAAATTGCAATGTTCTATAGTCAAATGTCTAAAATACCCTCGTTACTGACGAAACAAGAAGTCTTGCATACCCTAGTCGATATCATCAATTTTCTATAATCCTCATAACCAATAAATAGGTAATCTATAACTTGAAACTTCCCAAAAATGGATTCCATGATTAGATTTCTCCCGGGATGTTTGGAAAAAAATGGTTGCAAATTTCATGAAAGAGTAGACGAAAAGAGTCATATTCTTACGATTCCCAATGCCACGCCAGTGAAGGCCGTGTGATACTCAAAACTTGGAGTTGGATTCTCGGGCGCCGGGTAGGCAAAGAGCAACAAGAAGCTAAGTACAATCCAAAAGGTTGTAACTGCAACAAAAGGAAACCATTCGAAGTGCATCTTGAGATGTTACCATGAATTTTGATACCCATAATCAAATGAACAACAACATCCAAATATTTCAAAAGATCTTATTTTGTAACGATCCTAATATATCCGATATTCCACAAAAGGCAAACACAGTGCACCAAGACTCGACGACCTTTGCAAATATCAAGGATGGAAATCATTGAGGTAAAGGTCATGTTTGTGTACATCTTACCCTGTAGTGCCCACCTCCGGGTGGGATATACTGGATTTGTTCCGTTTGGTTGGTTTACCATTAAGTCTTGTATGGATTAAGTGGATTAATCTATTTGTATAGATTGGGCAGGTTTTCTCATAGATGGAAGGTGCGTGTTTTTTTAATTGGGAGGGGTAGGTTTGGAAAATTTTTTTGGCTCTCCGCATAAAGCTCTCTCTTAAAAGCATACTCAGTAAGCCACTTTCTATGTCATTAAGCCACTACCAAACATTAAGTTATATCCGACAAAATAAGCTACAAGTCCCATTAAGCTTATTAAGCTGCTAACAAGCATGCCCTCTCTTAATCCCTTAGGGTGTGTGCAATCTTTTGAATCTTTTATAGTACAATTTGTGTGCATGTGCTCTAGGACCACGAGTTAGTACAAAAAAATGGAAAACAACCATTACATAGCGTTAAAGAAAACATACCGTTTTGTCCTAAAATTACAAAATTGTCGATGCTTTCATGAAAATTAAGCCAAAATGCAAGAATTGTCAATCCAAGAACAAGACCACCGATGATGTCGATCACACTATGCATGCCAAGATATATTCTACCTATAGATACAAAGAAAGAAGTAAATTAAGCGGTGAGTGTCAATGAAGATAGAGCAAATGGGGATCGTAGAAACAAAAGTTTGAAACTTACCAAATCCAATAAGGCCTACAAACAAGCAAACAAATAAAAACGATGCTACTCGATAGGATGCATCTATGTCTTCAAGGAACGAGAAGACATAATGCAAGAGGTACCTGAAACATCCCGAAAGAAAATATGATCTCAAAGAAAATATGGTTATTCGAGAGTTATATTCCAACACAAAGTTTAGTAAGCCACGTTGTTGGTTTTTATGTGACAAAAAAAATTGATACATGAAAGAGCGATGGCGCTACCTTTATCATATGGGAGATAAGAGAACTTAATAAATAAATAAATAATCCTAAATCCACAAGTAATCTATTATTCATGAAGCTTTTTTTTATTGTGACGGTAAGTAGCATCTCTAATTTGCTTCTAGATTATGTGACAAACCAAACCAAACGAACCTAATATGTCAGATGGGGGTCAGGGGACGTTAAGATGTAAGTAGGTCAGACCTCTACAGTAAAATGTAGAGCCGTTGTTTCAGTGGAGACCCTGACTTGCTTCTAGCATATGTGATCCAAGTAGCAAAAACCTACCTTTTTTCCTCGTCCCTCAAAAGGAGCTTTTTCAAGTGTCAGTAGGATGGAAGATCTTTTTAGGAAATGGTATTTTTGCAAAAAGGGTTGTTTACGTGACTCAAATCAATGATCTTTTGGAAGCAACTTACTAATAGCTTCAAAGCTCATCCCCATTACCAACATTTTGTGTCCCCTCTAAGGGTTTATAGGACAATCTGAAACCATTAAGACACCTTCAGACATACCCTTAACAACATTTCCTTGATGAACTATCTTAAGAAAATGGGTTCACTAAGATTGGCCAAGTTCATGAATGATCAAGTAGTCATAAGTGAATAACAAACGGACACATATAGAAACGTTCAACATACCCAGATAAACAAATAGTGTTAAGAGTGTGAGAAGATGGCAATCCATATTCCAATGCGTTTTCTTTCTCATCTTTAGTGGCGGTTAGTATCCTCACGGGTGGTGACTTGGGTCTAGGAGCCGACACCACATCCTACACAACATACACAAATTTGAGCAAATGTGAATAAAATAACCTCCCAAGAAACTACAAAAATGAAGAAAGAAATAACGGCATTATACCTTTATACAATTCCCTGAATAATCACAAAATGCCATCAAAAGCGTCATTTGCCTTGCTAATTTCCCGTGCCCACTCTACAACATGAAACTAAAACCACTCAATTGATCCGAGAAGCACAACAAGATCTCCTATTTATTTTAAAGAAAAATCCGGGTTTTTTTCCGAAATATGAAGAGAAGGGCGGATAAGCTTGTATTTGGTGTTGGTAAGCAAATATGGATCAATGAGAAAGAAAGATTATTATAGAAGTGGAAATATTTAAACCATCCAAATAGGTAGCATTTGAAACAAACACATGAACTTTGTCAAATAACTCCAATGAACATTTCCATTTATGGGAGATATTAACTGTTACGATTCTCTAAGTTTAAAAGGGAACGATTTTTGCCAAAAATTGTGACATTATCCTTGAGTTAGTTTCGTGATATCTAGGCAAATTAGGGTCGAAATACAACGTAAAGCAAAGCAAGCTCTCACGCGATCTCAAGTTTAATCTCTCAATCCCTCGAACAAAAAATGCATAATATTGTGTTCTTTCTTTTTGCATTTTCACAATGGGGTTGGTTGTTTCGAAACGAATTCCCAAATAAGATGGTTCCAAATGCTTATCGATCTTTCAAGAATTGATTCTGCAAGTGAAGTTGGCTATAGAAAGAGAGAAGTTACCCAAAATAGCAAGGGAAGAAAGCCGGTATAAAAAGGCACAGAAACAACACAAGATAACCCACAGAAGAAAGCATCCAAAGAACCATGTTGGTATTTCTGCAAGCATTCAAGAAAAAGAAAAACTAAGTAAGAATGAACGAATTAATAATTCAAAACCAATAAAAAGCATATTGATGAAATTAGTGATAAGTGAACAATTATCTATCTCACCAAAATATAAGCAAAATTCAATAGCTCAATAGAATATTAAGCATGATTATGACTTATGAGATTAATAACACCGGTTTTCTCTAAAAGGTTCGCATTTCTTCAAATACCCATCAATAGTTTCAACAAAAAGGTCAACAAATTCTACACAAACAACAAATGAATTGAAGAGATTAGTGACTATCCTTTTTGTTGGCAGCTAAATGGGGCTCACAACTTATTTGGTCAGCTATACACAACTGTTTAGTAATTAGTAGTGGCTTAATGATATACAAAGTGGCTTATTCATTAAGCTTTCATGGGAGCTTTATGCAAGAATGCCAAGTTTTTCCAAACCTGTCTCTCTCAATTAAAAAACCATCTAAAAAAACCCTCCCAAACCAAAAGAAAATATACTTCTCAATCTTTTCACACAGATTAATCCACACAGACAACTTTATCCATCCATGACTTAATGAAAAAACCACCCAAACAGATAATGCTGGTATTCTACTATTCTCCACATACCCACCACAAATCCAACCAAAAATTCGATAAATTTCAACATGAAATCAAACAAAATCACAATTTAATAAGATTAACAACATGGGTTTATGCAAAATTAAACATTCAAAATTTGGGAAAAAAATACAAACAAACAAACAAACACATATATATACCTGGATCTGAAGAATTGCAGGAGTACCAGAGATCACATAACGAGAAACCCATGGCTGAATCGAAGATCTAATCCTTTGGGTGACATTAAACATCGAAGATACAACGATCCATGTGAAAACCCCACACAAAAACGAGAGTTGCCATGTGGGTATTATGCTCTCCATGTTTGTTTCCCTCCAATCTTTATTAAGGGGTGATCAAAGAAGGCGAATCATGATGGGAAATTTGAATTGGGATTTTGATAATAATAACTTGGGAATGACCGGAATTGGGTTTGGATTTTTGTTGGGAGGGGGATTTCTGGCCAGTCGGCAGCCAGATGAGAAAGAGTCCAAGAAAGCTATTGTTTGTTTCTTTTAAATGGAAAATAAAGTGAAATTTTGGGGCCAAATAAGACTTTTTATGTTTTATTTATTTTTGGATAATAATGTATATAGATGAAAGTTCGGTTACGAACACAATTTTTGTTGCAAACGTGAGGACGGTCGAGAGCATGTCGTGTGTTATATTTAGTCTGAACAATGCAAAATTACTTAGACTGGGTGTTCATGCTTTGTTTATAATACAGCATTCAGATTGAATGTTGTATTATTCGACATGAGTAAGGCATGAATATTTGGTCTGAATAATCATGTATTATTTAGACTCAATGTGACACATGGGCGCGCTCTCGACTATCCTCATGTTCACAATCAAAAATGAGTTTTCATTTGAACCCAGTGACGAATCACTAGAAGGGTTAAGAGGTTTGTGGTGTTGTTGCTGAATAGAAACCAACTTAAATCTTAAGGTTATATTAAAATTTTTAATTTCAATATCATATTCATAATTTTTTTGAATTAGATTTTTAGTATGAGTATTTGATTTTGTTTAACGCTAATTTCTTGTTTTATGATTTAGATTTAAATTTAGGGATTTAGGAATTTCCAATTGATTTGATTTTATGTGTTTTATGATTTAAATTTTAGAAAATATAGATTAATGTCATCTAGCAAGTTATTAAAATAAAATGATGATACTATATTAAATTAAAATGCACACAAGTTTATAAGAGTTACGTTTATAGTATTAAATAATTGTCCATCCTATATAAATATGTTTGTTGACGATTTTTGATGTTTTCACACAACTTAACAACTTTTCAGGATACTTTTGAGAAGTATTCTAAAATATATAATCAATCCATTTAGAGAATTAAACATTTTCAAGGTCCTATAAATCCAGTTTTATTGTTGTTTTAAAATATTATTGATGAGTTAATTTTAAACATTTTAGTTTTTCTTAAACGTAAATAAACTCATTTAAGTAATACACTTGTATAATGGATTAAGTTCGGCCCTCGGCGTTAGAAGACTTGTGTTTCACCCCTATCTAAACCTGTCCCTATATAAGGTTACTGGAAAATCATAAAACAAAAAGTTGAGGAACGTGTTGATAATTGTCCTTAAACCTCTCTCTGTAGGAAAGACCAATGAGTTAATAAAATAAAACTTCACAGTAAAACATTATAAATGCATAAAAAGACATTGAAGCTTCACCACAAAAATATTGTGAAGGTTTAGATTCATGTGAGACCAATTTATTTTCATGAGGCTCGTAAAACCACAAGGTAACACTGAAACTTAATAATAAAAGATTGTGACGATACAAAAAGACACCGAAACTTCAGAGCAAAAATATTGTGAAGGTTTAACTTCATATGTTCTGTTGTGAAAGTTTAGTATATTATTTAGGTGGTCTCACTAGTTTCATGGAAATTGTCTACATGATCCGAAGTTTATAAGGAAAATGTCTCAAAAAACCAACAAAGTGTTTCATTTTAAATGATTACTTGAAATGTTATTTTTAATGAATGGTGAACTTTGTCATTTTGAATAATTGAGTCTTTGATTATTTAATGAATGGTGAACTTTGACATTTTAAATAATTGAGTCTTTGATTATTTAACGAACAACCATCAAAATTTAAAAATTGGTTCCTTCATATTTTTATCCAACCATATGTAAATTACTAGAAAAAGTTTTAATGATATATATTACAAATTTTAGAGTAAAGTGTAAATTTGATCCCTTAACTTTATTTATTACATAATAAGCTTCCGGGTATGCAATTTGTTATGGATTTGGTCCTTCAAGAAAACGCCCGTCAAGTTCCTTCGTTAAGTATGAGGGCAGTTTAGTCTTTTAACTTTTTTTTATTTATTATACCCTTTTTAAACAATTAAGGACCAAACCTGTAAAACTCAATGACATTTACAGTCGACGTGTATAAGTTTGATGGTTTCTAACCCAGATGAAATCTACAGTGGACGTGTCCCCCTTGCCTCTCGTTGACGATTTTGAACCCAAAAAATGAATTCGAGCTAGCACTCTCTACGATAATTCGATTTTTGAACCAACGCGGTCTACAAGAAATCGATTATTAATTGAACGAGAGCCCTCTACAAGAATTGAACCCAGAACAGCGTCGACAATGAATCGAACCCAGAATATGGTGTCGGTTCTTCTTCCAGAGGGAGAGGGGAACACGTCGGAGGAGATATCACCGTAGAGGAAACCGTCGGTCATCTTGTTGGGTTTTTATCGTATCTTTTAATAAAACATCTTATCATTTTTAACTTTTTCCTTATAAGTAAAAACTCGGAATCATACTACATTGTATTAATACACAATTAATATTACATATGTATCATTGACAATGTCTTGATCATTAATAAAACAAAATAATTGTCGTTAAATATATGATTACACTTAATACAAATGACATCTAAATTTAAGTTAATAAAATGGACTCTTTATATGTGCATTACCGCGGATGCTGGCACAGAGTTAGCCGATTCTTATTCCCCAGATTTCATTGCTTATTCTCCTGGAAAAGTAGGACTAAAAGATTTATTTATATAGTCATTCTATCTTTATTTGGTATTACCAATTAAACTCTACTTATTTATTTGATATTAGTTTAATGATATAAAAAGTGGCTTATGCGGTAAGCTTAAAAGGAGGAGCCTTATGCAAAAAACCAAGTTTTTTTTCCGAACTCGAATCTCCCAATTAAAAAAAGAAGATTCTTTCATCTATGAGAAAACTCTCCCAAACAAATCTCTTTTCAATATGTAATGATAGATTAATCCACACATACAACTTTCTTCATACAAAACTTAATAATAAAAACCAGCCTAAGAGCCCAAGGTCTCTTCATCATGGAGTATATTGGATTTTGTTTTGTGGAACAAAAGACAATATTGACCTTTTAACTCAGAGTAAGTTTTATTTGATGTCGACTTTTTGCTCTTGAGGTGCTTAAAGTTCACCTTTAGGCTTTAGTTATTTATTTATTTTTTTTATAAAATTTAAGAATAAAATAGATAAAATAAAAATCCATTGTTAACTGAGAAATTTTAATTGCCACCAATGATTTTATGGATTAAAAGTTGCGAAGTCCGACCAAAAAAAATCGTGGTCATAAGGGTCACCTGCAATGACATTAAGTCATTTATGATCGTCCAGGATTAGTCTGCGTGAAAGTTGGCTTAAAAACCAATGGATATAAAAAAAAAGACCGATCATAAAGTTACTCAAAAACAGATAAATGGCCATAGCATTTCCATTATTAAACAACAAAGGATATACGTATTATGTAGTATAAAAATTAAAAGGGTTATAAACTTGTGGAAACCGGTTTAAAAAATACTTTTTACATGATTTATTTTTATCAAAAACAATAATTTAAAGTATTATTTCATACGTATTTATTTATGAGGTGAGAGTTTCACATGTATTGGTTAACAATGTGAAACCTTTTAATATGTGTTTTTCGTTTTCACCTTGTGAACCAAAAAGAATTGGCATGTATCTTTTTTTTTCACAAAGTGAATACAAATGTGTGGAAAATAACTTAAATCATAATTTTTATTAAAAGAAAGAACATGTAAAAAATATTTTTATATTGGTTTTCACAGTCATAGGTTTATATTTTTTTTACGGTTCTCATTTGATTATCATCCTATACATTTGATTATATGAGGTTGCTCACTTTTTATTTTGTTTCATACTATTTTTTAAGATCATAGATTAATGTAGATTATTTTCTAAAATTTATTTTTAACAAATTCAAAATTTATAATATATATAATTAAATTAAATTCTTCCAATTAACATATTATATTATTTAATATTTTTACTATATTGTTGTATTAGTTAACATATCATATTATTAGAAAGTCATATATTATGAAATATTGTTATTGACTATTTTTTCAAGATGTTCTTTTTATTATTTTACATGTTTATATGCTAGTTTTTGCCAAACATTTATTGATTAGCTAGCTTATCAGCCATCAACTAGCTAATTAGATAGTTTATGAAACATACTTTAGTCAATGCCAATCAAAATTTAGACATCATCTTTCTAATACGCTTTAAAATTTATAAATTATATACGAGGTTCAAAACGTCATGTTATTTCGCATTTGCAATCTTGTTTCGAGACAAGTATGTTGGCAACGCTTAGGGCGTGAATGTTTGCATTACGACAAGGAAAAAAAAACACATTTCATGTGTTCTCAAATTAGTTAATGTAAAAGTTATCGTTAAAGACGTAATATAAATGTTTTGACGACACCTTCTTTTCAGGATCTCTATGCTGGAAAGGCTAATATGTTTGTATCTCTCTCTCACACACATAGTCGAATACATACATGTTATTTTATAAGAGCGAGGAGGTTCTAAGAAAAACCTAAAAGGAACGGAAAACTGATGAACACCCTTGGAGCTATTTATTTGGACCATATGCACTTATGCATAAAAGTAAATTAAGTTGTTTTTTGATTTTTATGCAAGTGTGCACTATGCACGTGTACATATTACGTTTTAATTGTATACACAAGTGCATATGGTCTAGATGAAAGGCCACGAGGGTGGTTAGTTTTTTTCCCCTTAAACATGACCTTTTTTTTTAAGGCATAACGGTATCGAACCAATGAACGACTACCACGAACACACACAAACACATACGCCTCCCCGATGGTATCAGACATCCACAAGAAGCCCACTAATCCGCCGTTGTCCCGGCCCAGCTTGCGCTGGACTAGAGCTCAACCACAGTCTTTTACTTCTCATGCCCTCAATTGACCCCCCCCCCAGGATCGAACCCGGGTAGCCAAATACAACCAAACAAGAAAACCATCAAGTACAATGGTTTAAAGCGTTATGATGGTATGGAATTTGATTCAAAGATCGATGCTTTTCTATTTTGCAAATACCATGCAAATTCCGAATTTGACATTATCTTTAAAGCCAACCATTAATCAAGAATATCTATAACTTTCAACTCTCAAATTTCTTTGTACAAGCTATACATTAAGGGGGGTGTTTGGGAGTGCTTATTTGGTGGTTGTTTAATGATATAGAAAATGACTCATTCAGTAAGTTTTTAGGGAGAGCGAGCTTTATGCAGAAAACCAAGTTTTTACAAGCTCGTCTCTCCCAATTAAAAAGCACACTCCTATCTATGAAAAAGACCATAACAAACAAAAACCCTTCCAATCGATGCACACAAATTAATTCACACAATCAGGCATCAGCTTTATCCATGCAGGACTAAATGGAAAACCAACCAAACAGCTCACAAGTAAAGCATTCAAACAATGATGCCCTATTGCCATATATGAGACTAACACACCATTCTAAGACAAATTGGTGGAACGTGGACAATCGTCGTGTTTATATTCTACCTCAACATGCATCTGATCTATTGCATGTTTTAATACCGAAAACATATACGATGAAGATGCGGGTATGGGATGCACGTTTGGCATCAAACCTTTTTGTAACGAAAGCATCTTCATCGGTCGTTTTCATGCTTTCTTGTTTGCACCAAAAAATGTTGCATAATTTGAAATGTTGTATGCATCTCAAATGGAAGGCCATTAGGGTTGCTACTGTGGCCTTTTGAGGATTCTCTTTGGGTCCTTGAGAGGATTGAATTCCCCATCAAGCTTTTATACCTTGAAACTGAGCTATTCAATTTATTATTCTTGCAATTGATGGTTTTAATCTAAGTATTGACATTTATGAATGCTTTATATCTTATATGTAATACCAGAATAAATGATTCTTTTGTCCTTCATTTATTAACATCTCTTAATTTTATTTTGAAAGTTTCATATTACTTAACATATCAATAGGGGTCATTTTCTTAACATGTTAAAATGTGAAATTTTGAACAGGGTCTCCAAATCTGTGGGGTCCGATTTAGCGGTGTCTAGGGCCTTTCATCGGCTTGTGCAAAACTATAGTCCAACTCAGTGCCTATATAACGTCTATCAGGAGACAGAAGTAATACTACACTTCATCGTCGATTCGTCACCTCTCTAGTTTGTTGTTCCCTTTTCAATCATCTTTTGTTACCAATTCTCGACTCGATGATTGAACTAGCCAAAGGCTCAACCTTTTCTTTTGCGTATTTGGACCTTGGTTTTGGATACTCGACGATTTTATACTTCCATAGGTCAATTTGATTTCTTTCATGTTACTCACTTCAAATTTCCTCTGGTTAACTGTCATCAATCTGTTTATAACTTTAAGGTCGTTTCTTGTGTAAATTCGTTTCAAATTGGTTAGATTCAGATGAACAAATTGTTAAATGTTTAAGGTTTATATTGTTAGGGTTGAGTTCCGGTGAGAAGTGCCAAATTTGGTGAGTAGCTTGAGAAGTGGTTATCAACCGTTGGATGATAAGTGGACGAACATTAGGATGAGATGCACTAAGATAAGATGCATCGGATCAATTCCCTTTTAAGCCGCAATTCATGGGAGGGCATTTGACTAAAAATGATCACAGTTTAAAAGTACTTCTCACACTTCCCACCAAATATGACACTTCTCACATGATCCCATGCCTATATTGTTAATCGTTTGGCTTTAGCCATATTCTTTATGCTTGATATATACATACATATATATATAGAAAGAGGTTCAAATGAGAAACATAACTTTTTAAGAAAACGCAAGGACGATTCTTAACCACTCATCCGGTCAATAAAGGCGGCTTTGACCAGGTCACCCTCCCTTAATCATCTCCACCCTCCATCNCACCGTAACCGAAAATGTGTGGCTGAGAATTGTCCTCGCGTTTTCTTAAATTGACATCGTTCTCATATGAACCCACATCTCTCTCTCTATATATATATAGGGCTAATTACATGGGTGTGTATCGAACTTGTCACGTTTTTTCATTGTATGTATCCAACTTTTAAAATTNAAGCAGGTAACCGGTCAAAATGCCACATAGGCTGCCACATAGGATGCCAACTCATTGAGTAAATTACAAATTTAGTCCCTCAAGTTTATTGATTGGTCCCAAGGACCTGTTTTGCCTCTTTTGAAAAACCAAACTCACCTCCCCACCACCAC